>CABFPE010000408.1:431697-497378 GCA_900660155.1 Hofstenia miamia | reverse complement strand
ATATATATATATATATATACAGGGTGTGTCAAAGTAGCTTGACATTTCAAATTTCAATAACTTTTTACTTATATGAAACCAAACAATAATGTGTAAATAAACAAACTAATAAGGGGAATTACAGATATATTAAAACAAATGTTCAAATAGTCCTCCATTCTGCTCAATAGTTAGTTCACATCTTTGTATCATATTCTGGACAGCTCGATGTAATTCATCAATGTTAAGTAAATCAACATCTTGTATGATTTTCTTTCTTAAATCATCCAGGTTGGTTGGAATGTATGTATGATATACCCGTGAATTTAGAGGAGACTACAAATAGTCAAGTGGACTCAGGTCAGGTGATCTAGGAGGCCATACATGACCAAAACCTCTACCAATAACACGCTCAGCTGTCAACTGAGTGATGAAATCCCTGGCTTATTTGGAGTGTGGTGGCGCACCGTCATGCTGAACAATAACAGACTGCATTTTTTGTTTCTGCCTTAGTTGTGGAAACATGGTCACGGAGCATACTGGTGTAATTATCCTGATTTACTGTACCCGGAAAGAAAAATGGCTTTAGCACATAATTTGCACTGAATGCTATCCACACACATAATCTTTCAGGGTGCAAGTCTTCTGTTATTACTTGCTGAGGGTCCTCAGACGCCTATATGTTACAATTATGACGGTTGACCATTACATCCATAGAAAAATAGGCCTCATCTGACCAAAGCACATTATTGAGCAAATTAGCATTAGCTAAAATCCATTGTGCAAATTCGAGACGATGATGATAGTCTGATTCAGTGATAGTTTGATGCAAGGCAATTTTGTATGTTCGCATACCACATGCTTTAAGAATTCGACGAACACTTTTCTTTGGAATTGTAGTAGCTGCAGCAATAGAAGAAGAACTTGCATTTCCATGCACATTTGTTATCATTACCATTGGTTTCCGGTCTTCTTGGAGCAATGGGCTCCCTGACTTAGCAGCATTGTGCAACGATTTTGTCTTTTCGAATTTTCTCATCATGTTAGTGACAGCTGTAATAGAAAAAATGTCTTTGTGAAGGTGGTGTACTGTTTTGTATGCACGTAATGCTGCTGTTGCACTGTCTCCATTTTTATAGTATAGTTTTAATATTTCCAGTCCAGTGTCTAAATCCATGTCTAAAGTAAAAAGTGCTGGAAAAATAGCAATATGGTTATGCATACCATAAATTCCCTTTATATAGTTACAAAATGACGAAATAATTCATCATCTTTTCTGTGAACGGTTGAATTTTTTTAGTTAGTTTAAAAGTCAAGTTTCTTTTGACACACCCTGTATATATATATATATATATATTTGCCAAATGTTAACCCAAAGACTCTTAATGAAGTTCCTTATTAAACATTTTTATATTACTACTGTATATACGTCAACCATTAATCAACAGTGACTGGCACTAGATCAATAAAAAATAAAAATGTTTATTCTTCAATACCAAATTGATATGGAAAGAAAATTTAATCTTTAGAAGAACTTAGCCACGCGAGTTAAAATATATTACTGTAAGTAAAATTAATATATTTGGCTTTCAGCACCACATTGTGCCACTTCACATTTGGTACAATTATATTCTGGATAATACACTGAAATAATATTACCATTTCCAATAACAGTATCGGGCGATATGGATAAAAAACTGCTCAAGGATACGTTTAGCAAATTTTTTAATCAAACATTCATAATAAAAGTAATTATATTATTCATATGGTTGCAAGCCGTGTCTATAATTGTTAAAGCACTCGACATTATTATACATTTTTTATAAGCTGAATGTGAATTTTCTTCTAACATTTCAAGTTATTTATGTGGTACATATAATACGTTTAAACAAGTTAATTGCATACACATGCATGTACAGTGGTTGTATCAAAACCGGTTAGGAAAGAAAACATTTTATACCTTCAATCTACTGAAATTCGAACCTTAATAGTATTCAGTAATAATGGTGAAAATTCAGAGAATTTGGGGCTAATGCAACAAATCATAAAACTAGAATTACAGATTAATAATGATCTCATAATTGAATGGAAATGCTAGTATATTTGTTATAATTTCTTGAGCAAATCACACAGATATATTTTTCAATTCAGTCATCCGGTGTATAAATTTCAAGAAATGTACTGAATACGTATATTTACAGGGATGTACACCACAGAAGAACTGTTGGCTATGTTTTTAGAGTAAAAATTTTGATACAGATAACGATAGCACCGATAAAAATGAGTCAAACGCCGAAGGAAATGCAGAATCGCCAATAGCAGGCCGTCGAATTCTTCTAGGAAGACGTCAAAACCATCGGAATGGAAAAAAAATCAGGGTAAAAAGAAATCCTCGAGCGGCCAGGAATATGTTAATACTAAAGGAGCGACTGTTACTGCTCGACGCCCAAGACCATACACATGCAGTTGTAAACATAAATGCTCTGATGTTTTCACAGAAGATTCAAGAAATTCTATCTGTTCGGAATACTGGAATTTATAAAGCTTCGACAGGCAATAGGAGTTCCTTTTGGCCCATACGAGAACCCATGGCATAAAACGGCGAAGAGTGCGAGGCACAGGGAAGTACAAGACGAAAGCGAGTACCACATCGTATTTTTTCAAAATAAATGATAGAAGCGAACAGTATGCCGGCATTTTTTTCAAAAAAATCTGGATATTGGACGCAGTCCTGTTGACACTGCATTGAAGAATTCCGGGATGAATTGGTCTTTCAGTGGCACCGATAAACGAGGAAAACACGAGCCAGCAAACAAAACGTCGATTGAGACCGTGGATTGTATCAAAGATTACATTAAAAGTTTCCCAATTACCGAATCGCACTGCACGAGAAAAGATACAAAAAGGCAATACCTTGATCAAACTCTCACGATTGCAAAAATGCATCGTCTCTACGTAGAAAAATGCAACACTGATAAGATCATCCCGGCAAAGGAAGGGGTCTACCGCAATATATTTTGCAATGAATTCAATCTCTCTTTTTTTCACCTTAAAAGGAAGAATGCGGAGTTTGACGCAATTTCAAAATTTGACTGGTGATGCCAAAGCACTTTTCTCCAAGGAAGATAATGCTCATATATGACGAAAAAATGAAGCCCAAGAAGCAAAAAAGTATGATAAAACACGGGCATCAAATAAGGAATCGTTCACTAATTCATTTTTTGATCTACAGAGTGTATTGGAAGTTCCCAGTTCAGCTCACTCCCTCATGTATTATAGCAGAAAACTGAGCATGTTCAACTTATGCATTATAATTCGGATTTCCTAATGATGCATTAGGCTACACGTGGACGGAACTGGATGGAAAAAAAGGCAGTGTGGAGATAGGCACTTGTCTTTTCAAATAGCTACGAAACCTACCAGAAAATACCAAAGAAGGTTTCTCTATTCTCTGATACTTGTGGTGGTCAGAATTGGAACAAAAATATTGCCGCCATGTTTTTGTATGTGTGACAAATCTTTCTATAAGTAATCACACATCTTTTTAGAGAAAGGACACTCAAATAGGGAATGTGATAGCATGCATTCAGCCATTGAATCAGAAAAAACAAAGATGTTTTCACACCACATGATTGGGTGTCCATTTTTTCGAGGTCTAGACGCAGAAGACCATACAACATCATACATTTAAAGTTCGACATGGTTTCAATTAGCATCAAATAGGATGTTCTAAAAAATACAAAAAAGGACCGTCAGGGTAACATAATGAAATGGCTTTCAGTGAAATCGTTCAGATATCAGAAAGAAAAAATATGGATCGAGTATCAATACGGATACCACAGCGAGTATACAGAGTTACACGTGCTAGGACGCAGTCAACCATCAGTTTCACTTGAACTTGAAAAAGCATATGATTGTAAACGACCGATAAGCATATTGAAGAAAAAAGATCTGTTGAACCTGCCCAAGAAAATCGCTGTTCCTGAAGAATACCATCGTTGGTACAATTTCATAACCTCATCAGATGATGCAGCTGATAATGTTATGGAGCCAGCTTTGGAAGATTCGGGTGAAGATGATCACAATGAATAATTACATGGTTATCAATTTGATTTTGTGTTGAATTTCTCTTTATTTGTATATAAACTACATTCTTTCAACAATGTTGCAAATAATATCCACAAACTAGTCCTCCGGAATCATTATAACATCCATGAAATCTGAGACATACATTTTTTAGTAATGAACTGATAGAAAAATGAGGTTGTTCTTCATTAATGATTAGGACTACCAAAAGTAATAGTCATATTTTTTCTGAGGGTTGACAAAATAATTGCTTCAATTACGACTGCTATCATAAAATATCAAAGTTATTCAATGTTTGACAGAGTTGAAATTCCACCAGATGTTATTATTCCCACCATTGATCTTGGAAATGTTACCTGTGAAATAATCGCCTATATCAAGTCACGTTTAAAAAATAGCGGTTTCACTGATATACTGGAAGGAAAATGTCAAGTAACATTGGCTGTAGTTGAGAAATGTTTCTATATCGGTTGAGAAAACTCTAGGCATATGACAGAAATCTTAATCACAATAATATATGGAAGTTTATGTGCTGTTATTATAATTTAGTGAACCAGTTGCTTTAAAAATTTGACTTATTATGTAAGTTTTTGTATCTTGTCCTCAGTAACAGAAAAACCTTTTATATTGCCTAAATGGATCCTTTTGAAAACTGGATGGTCATATTTGAAGGCATATTTAACTAAATTCCTTCATATTTTATTATAAAAATAAGATCAGATTTTGTTATTTTAAAATAATATTTCTGGTTGCCCTAGTAATAATTGAACAATAAATAACGGGTATCCGCCCGGCAGTCAAATTACTCGGTATCCGGTATATTAAATTCACTTTCCGCATCCCATCCATCCCTAATGTGGGTCCTGATCAGACTTGTCAACGAGCCGACATTTCCAAGTTCGGCTCGGCTCGTTTAAATTTTGTGTAAGTTCGGCTCGGCTCGCCACATAAAATCTTTGAATAAAGCTCGTTTTTGCTCCGTATTTTTTTACATAGTTCTTCCTATTATTTAATAAACATTTCTTAAATAAGATTATAGGAAAGGCATACTGATACTGACTGCAAAAAATAAGAAAAATCTCCATAATCAAATTAACAAGCAGAACTATAAACTTGCTTTGCCTAAAATATGCTCGTTTGGGGCTTTTTGTTTATCAAATACTGTGCTCAAGCTTGGCTCGGCTCGTCAGACGCTAATTCGTTGACAAGTCTGGTCCTGATTCCATCACCATATCTACGAATATTTAGTTATTATCATCCCTTTGTGAGTCAAATTCAACCTCTAAACACAAGAGTAGTTGAAACAACGGCTACATTTCTGTTGAGAAAACCGTATTAAAATACCGCAGACAATTGTGGTTTTGTTCGGCTCGGCTCGTTTAAATTTTGTGTAAGTTCGGCTCGGCTCGCCACATAAAATCTTTGAATAAAGCTCGTTTTTGCTCCGTATTTTTTTACATAGTTCTTCCTATTATTTAATAAACATTTCTTAAATAAGATTATAGGAAAGGCATACTGATACTGACTGCAAAAAATAAGAAAAATCTCCATAATCAAATTAACAAGCAGAACTATAAACTTGCTTTGCCTAAAATATGCTCGTTTGGGGCTTTTTGTTTATCAAATACTGTGCTCAAGCTTGGCTCGGCTCGTCAGACGCTAATTCGTTGACAAGTCTGGTCCTGATTCCATCACCATATCTACGAATATTTAGTTATTATCATCCCTTTGTGAGTCAAATTCAACCTCTAAACACAAGAGTAGTTGAAACAACGGCTACATTTCTGTTGAGAAAACCGTATTAAAATACCGCAGACAATTGTGGTTTTGTTGACATTTATCTTAAACATAAATCAATTTATAGGGGAAAGATGATGCACGATATATACTTAACCTGTTTATCTAGAAAAGTCCCACGCGCGATGAGTAAGACTATCATCACACAATTCTATTTACAATTGATACGAAAATAATAACACTACATAGACTTGCAAACACTCAGTGATACATGTAGCTGCGAGGAATTCCCGATATTCACAAAATTTCTATAATTGCAGGTTGTAAATGTCCACGATTTATTAGAAAACGATTTAAAACAAAATATTTCTAGTGGCTTACCTAAATTATATTCCATATCTAGATACACATTCTCGGCAACTCTGAATGAAAAAATTTCTTAAAAACGCAAGTTATACAAAAACTAATCATATTTTGCAAAAAGTGCAATGATTTATGAGGTTCTTCACAAAAACCTTAAGGTTTATATTGACATACATGAACGCTAGTCTTTCTACGACGACTTTATTTATGAGAAAAAAAGTTTGAAAAAAGGTTTCTTGCTTTTGAAAAAACACTAAAAAATTATATCTTATCACAATATTCACAGAAAAAAACCGCAATTTCATATAGTGCTTAGATAGTTTTTAAAAAACGGGGTGCGGCCATTCTCCCACCTCCCTAAAACCGCGCCTGCATCCCAGATCATGCCTGCTATTATACAATAATTATGTCCTAAAGTTATTTAAATATAATGTAATTTCGTATGACGCTTATAAAATATTTTATATATATATATATATATATAATCTATATCAAATTTAATATATATTTTGAAAAATATAATTTAAATGCGTCTATTACACACATTGCCAGAAAAAATTTGTCTTGATCCTCTTCAATATTATATAATTTAAGGTATTTCCTTTGTTCGCACGACTTAACTTACCTCTTAAATTCATTAAATGCAAAATTGACATGAGAAATTCAAATGATATAGATACGATCTTCACATTATTTTATAGTAGTAGCATTAACCAATTAGAATTAATGATGTATTTGAACATTCGCGTGTTGGCATTTTCATGAAATTATATTCAATTGCATCTACTTCATTTTTCCCGTTATAAATTGACATATGGGATAAAATTTCTTTGCAAAATTTTGACACGTGAACAACTATGGCTAAGAACAAATTTTTTTTGCATTGTATAGTAAACTAATAGCGTTTAAACAATTGATGATGAGCTAGATAATATATTAATTTTGGGTATATAAATTTGTAAAAAACCTCATTCACTTACAGTTAAGCATAGTGCATAATCTACGCCCCACTTTCACTAGTTATTTGCTGACGTCACATGCACTGTTTAAATTTCTTGTAATGAAAGTTATTTAAATATAATGTAATTTCGTATGACGCTTATAAAATATTCAAGTAGGAGAAAAATGTCGTATTTGGCAAGTATTAAAGAAAGCGATGCATCCGCATTCAATCATTACAAATGTAAACAATACGTGTCATTTATTACTACAGAAATTTTCAGCATTCATGAAATGTTCATTCCAAATGTCTGAATTGCATGTGCTATGACTCAAATGCATTCGAATTCTCTATTTTTGTGGAAATAACTACCTCAGCAAAACTAAGCATCAATTCCCCGCAGATAAGGAACGTTTGTCTGGAAACACCAAAAAAAGTTATTTGATACTGACAAATGTTTCAAAATATTTTTGCGCGTCATTGACAATGTAAAAGGATGAAACCTTATAAAACTGTATAAAAATATAGGCTGAATTTACAGTTTATGTCTAGATTTAGGTGAAACAGATGAATTTTTAATGGATGGTTTAATCAAAATGCAATTATAGCAATTACTGCTGATGTGTATACAAAATTCCATTTAATCTCGATAAAAGCACTATAATCTACAAGTAAAACAAGAGGGATTGACGAGCTCTCAGACTGGAAATTTAATGAATATCTTAAAACGCAAACGCAATATTCTCACAGTTACAATATTGTTTCTACATAGTTTCGAGATAGAAAATGATAAAATACACTGGCTTTAATTAAAGATAGCCAGTGTTGTACATTTAAATGTATGCAAAAGATATATAACAGATTTTTGAGAATAATCTATATAAATTTCAGAAAGTTTCAGTAAATGTTCCATCAGACTTCTACGAAATACGTTTGTGCAGGTCTTTAAGAATAAGCCAACGTTGAATTTAAAAAAACAAACAAAATACAATTAATCAACTCAAACGCAAATAAACGTGTATAAAAAATCAGTTAATTATGCCAAGTCTTTTGATAAATAGCATCTATTTGCTATGCCCTCTGGTTTAGTTACATTTGGCAAGCTTGTAAAACCCGCCAAGTGTAACTGAGGCATTACCAGTGTTCCTCAATTTTTTAATTAAATAAAAATGAAAATTCATTCAATGAGATCCCCGTGGTTGATGTTGTTCAGCTATTAACTATTTGTGTTTGTGGACCCCCAGTAAAGTAACATTGACTCTACGAGTCCATGTGGACCCCAGTTGAGAACAACTGTTCTAAGCAAAAGAAAATTATTTTCTGCTCAGGAAAATCTAGACTACTCAGTTCGGGAACCTTACTCACGTCTGAACAAAGCTATGGAACTTACTCTCATTTCCTTTACACCAATCCTTATACAACGTGGTTGAAGCATATCCTAACAAATTATTATTTTTCTCTAGACTAGCTTTCTATTAATCAGAATATGTTGCAATGCATCACAATGCTGTGCGAAAGATGTGAAAATTACATATTTTGAAATATTTTTACACTAATGCGAAATATATATTAAACATTAAAAATCGCCTTTATAATTCATATCATCCAGTCGATGATCGATCTGTTTAATGAATTCAACAATCTCGCATCCTCATACTGAATGAGCTCCATGCCTATACCTCACTATTATAACGAACTTTTGGGATTTATATCTAATCTTGAACTTGTTCGGAAGATTTGTTTCATTAAAATTCTACTATAACCACTAAATCACTAAAGCAAAAGCATAGCTATATTCTGAATGTCAATTTTTCGAATAAGAAACAATTAGAAAACAGAATGTAGAGTGCGCTTCAAATTTGACGCAGTTGATGTGTACAGATGAGTTTATAGAAAGCAAATAAATTATTCTTTATGCAGATAATTGTAGCTTAAATTATATTATCCAAAGCATAACATTTGCAATACACATCGCGAAGTTATACGACGAGGATTTCCATTTACTATACAGATGTTACAATAAAATTAACGGTTAAGAAACGACATTTCTAATGGATTTTAGGCAATTGTTAACCGCTCATCGTTGACAAACATCTGAAAACCCCTGTATTTTATTAAAAAAATTAAAATTTTCTACTATCCGTAGCAGTGAATGACAAAAGATTACTATTTGCAAGAAAAAATATCAGTAATATAAATAGGTTTTAATCAGCTATATCGGATATCTCTTACAAAAATACTATTATATTCATATAGATGTAAACTTTCAGAAAAACTGAAAGAGGATGAAATCTGAATTCAAATATTTCTAAGACCCCAAGTCAAATAAACACTCATTTGTTCTCGTTTGCCAATCTGCATGTAATATCAGAATTCGTAAGCAAGAAAGTTAAGCAACAGCAAGAAAACCTAAATAGGGTCCAGCGAATATTCAAAAATTCTAGTCGGGTCGAGTACTAAAAATTTATGTATTAAATGCTTTTGAGTCGGGCAGAGTCGACTCATGTTGGTACTGAATCGTACACTTCATTTTCGACTAACTGAAAAAAAATATACATACTTTTATGATTGAAAAACGTTTTTCAAAAACTGTTTCTGGCCTATTGGAGGTGAGGTATATATTGTGTAAATGTATAGCGAATGATAGTAATTAGCATCAAAGTCCTAGACCTATTATGTTAGTAGTATTAAGATTAAATTATTTTTAACATTAAAGTTTTACTTTCTAGTCATTTTTAAAAGTTGTATTAACAGGACTACTTTTCGTTAATTTAAGCATTAATTGCTTAGTAATATATCTATGTATTACACTACATGTATTACTAGTTTTTAAGCAACCCCAACCCTATCTGTTCTATTTAATGGTGAATTCAAATTTTTGATATTGATAGGTCTATGTGACTATATAAGATCCGAGATTCTAATCCGACCCGACTGGATTTAGGACCCGACTTGGCTTGACCCGGAAAAAATATCCCGACTTTCAGGGCACTAATTGCAAACTACTAGAATAAGCACGGGATGCTGACTTACTCCAATCAAAGAATGATCAGTGCGGAATATTTAACTACTAGGCAAAAAAAATTTGACCGCATCGACATATATTAATATTAATAAAGGATTTCTTTGTAATGGGAATTAAAAATGAATCCACAATATTGGGGTTTTGTTCTTTACTGATATAGCAAGATTATATATTAATGAAGGCAACAATGGTAGAGCAGAATTCTCCAAATTCTTTATTAACGCGATGACTAATGTACAGTAAAAATATCATGTCGGGTTCGGGAACAAAAATTTAATTAATGTTAACCATCATTTGAGTGGAGAGAGATCCAAAAGGTAATCGAAGTTATATTTCAGGCCGTGTTCGGTTAGGCCTAATATTTTATTAACACTTACACTTATGAAATTCAACAAATATTTAAAAATGATCAATAATTTCAGCGGGACATAAGAATATAGATAAAAAAAAGTGTTCGTTAAACATTTGGGTAGATTGAGTGTCACTATGATGTTCCATCATTTAAGTACATCGTACAATGAAGAGCTGTCGCTGCTAATGTGACAAGAAGCACATTCCTGAGCGAATATTGTTCTAACAAAAGTTTTTGCACAAGGGCGCCGCAAGAAACTATTTAAAGGAAGGGCAAAAATTTTTAGCACGTGCGAGATGTGATATTTTAGAGACCTGTTTTTGTTGAAAAAATATTATATTTCAAATCAATTTCTTTGAGGAAATTTAATTATTTAATTGAAAGAGAACAAGGATATGATTTTCCAAGCATTCGATTATCCGAAGTAATGTGCTAGAATCTGCATTAATCTCCCATCCCATGTGTAATAATATACTATATTATTATATATAGGACTATGGTTTGTTATTTACTACCACTCAACTATTTTGAAAGCAATAGTTACCATATCAGTTATAGGAACATTTTATATCTGATATAATTCATTTCAAATGGAAGTAGATTTCACAATAACATCATTATTTTCCAGATATTAATAAAAAAATTAACCTGGTTTAAGGAATTAAAGATTTTTTATAACGATCTAGAAAAAATTTTTATTCACCTAAAAATGACTTGCGGGTTGCATGTAGACATCTATATTCATTAGAATTGAAAAAAGGATAAATGTATTTGATACAGTAAAAATATGTTCCAATGCATTTAGCCCAATAGTAAATACATTTTAAATTTATTTAAGTCAAATATTAATATGAAATTCAGAATTTCGATTTGATAAAACTAATCAATTCCAATGAAAGGGAAGGGCAGCTTCCTAAATCCTCCACTACCAAGATTATGCCGTTTGCTTTCCAATTTCTTATTTTGGGTGGCTTTCAGATTAAAATACAAAGCACTGTGTTTGGATATAGATATTTAGTACCAGCGCGATTTTCTGGTGAAATTACGCGTCAAAAATCCTTCAAAACTCTTCTTATTGAAAACAAAGTTTAGCCGACCGCTAAAGTAACCACAAACTTCAATTATTCATAGCGTTCAACGATCAGCCTACACACTTAGTCATAGCATAATCGTTAAAATATTGCGTCAGAATCTAATGTAATACACATTTTTATAAGAAGTGCAAAGGCTACAATTACTTCGATATTATACACACATTATATTTATATTTCATATATATATATATATATATATATATATATATATATATATATAGTCCCGCTCATAAATATTGCAACACTCATCTTCACAATTTATTTCTGCAATGATTAACAATATCATTGATTTTTAGCACTAGGCTCAAGTTTGGTATTGTGAATTCAAGTTTTCATGTAATTTTGTAATCATAAATTCTATTCCTTTGTGAAGGGACACCCTAAAAACTATCTGCATAAATATACATGCTATGTAAATTGTAGTGAAAAAAATCAGTGTCAAAAATTTAGTTTATTCTAATTTTTGTGTAAGAATTCATTCACTAGATTTTGAATTATTAAGAGTGTAAATTTGTGAAAATCCTATTACATCACTAATTTTGATGTAAATTCAAGCAATGTAATGGGATTTTAGCAAAATTTAAGTAGTAATATTTTTGAATATTTTTGTGGAATACATTTATGCAAAACCTTCAGGATAAACTAAATTTTTCACCTTAAATTCGATATTATCACTATATTTTACATCATCTATATGTATTGAGATAGTTTTTTTCGGATGCCCTGCACAGATGAATAGGAGGAAAACTAAATTTCTGATGAAAAGATTACATGAAAATTCACAATGCTACTATATAATATATAGTTCCATTCAAATTATCTTGGATAGTGACTGTCTGAAAATTACTCTTCTGCAGCATTAACATAATCATTCCACAAAATGTTAATGGCAGTATTTTCATTGATTTAATCGAAGCAAAGTTGTCCCCACCCCTCATTTCAACCATACGTCCAACAAAATATTGACTTGATAGCATATCAGTTCTTGTGAGAGGTGTTATGTTGTTTACAAATACATGTATATCCTGATATATTGGTCTTTCTTAACATATTCAGCATAATTGCGAACTTAGACAATGACAAGGAGTCGTAAACAGAAGCGTAAAAAACTAAGAAATGCGCAACAAAATGTGTAAAATTATAGAGGAAAATTCATAAAAACAATGTAAATAATTAAAAAGTTAAGAATTCGTGTTAAATTCTGTGAATTTCGGTTCTAAATTCTTCATTTACAGTCACATTCCGTTGTCTTACCATATCCGCTGAAGCCAGGGGTGTAAAAAATAATGGGTTAAGGGCAATAATTGCTATACCATAACATGCTCTAATAGAATGTACAAGATTTAAAAAGGGCCATTATTTATGAAAGGTGGTTCCATACATTACAATAATTGTCCGGTAATGGCATTCCCATAACGTGTATTTTAACCGTAAAAACGCATTAAAAATGCCGTTCTACTTCTGTAAAATATTGCGCCAAAATATACACTATTGATCAGCAGCCACTCATTGCTCACTCACAACGTTGCTTATGAGTGGAAGAAATCTGGTCTTCACACAAAAATTGAATTGATTGCAGTCATTATGTCATCGTTTGCTTATGCAAATGATTGATACCAGCTTTTCTTAACTTTTGATAAAACTAAACGGCGTTATTATTATATGACCTGTCTTCTATTTTTTTATTTTTGTATTTATTTGCCATTCCTTAGAATGACCTTTTAGTCAATTTTAAATTCAACGGCGCCCTAAATATCCTTGCTGTATTAAAATTGATACTAATCAATTTTTATGTCAATCTTAATAGTAAAATTAGTTATTTCTTAACAAGTTAGTACTAACCATTCATCAATCATGTAAATAAATTTGCTTTTATTGTTTACATCACATGATTATCCATTTTCTGAAAAGTTCCTTCTACAAGTTTGCTTGTTTGCAAAAAAACAAAACCTCACAAGCAAATATAATGAGAGATTGCCGAGAGATAAATGTAATTATTATTTAATTGCAATTACTTAGGATTTTCTATCAGACTAAATAAAACATTCTCTTCTTACCAGAAAAAATGACACTTTGCTAAAATTTTCGACTTTTTTGGAATTTTTCAAGCAGCCTGCTGACTAGTAATTACAAGCTCCCGCCGACCGGTAGGGGGTTCCAAACTCACGGTAGAGCTAGGCCCCTATTCAGTATTATCCGAGCAATGCTGAGAATTTGGCGCTTATGTTCTGTAACAATTCGAATTTTGATGTTTTTTGTTAATTTGCCATAATCCAACCTATTTTCCATAAAGACCATTATTGCGATAATTTATTGCGAGCATTATCAGCATATCAATAATGGGATTTAAACCTACCATGTCCATAATATTATTGCCACACCATATTTTACACCCCTGACTGAAACAGTTAGGACCAGTTCGCAGTCCTATACTATATGTCAGACTAGTAAATCAAATGGGACTCAATGGATCCTGCAATAAATTATTTGACCAAATTAATAAATTGATGAACAAATGGTAATTTAAATGAGAAATAGAGATCCCTTTAGCGAACAATGCACGTCTTTAACAATTATATATTAATAGTCATCGACACGTCGTTAAATTAGGCTATACAGTTAAATACCAACACATTACATAAACCCCGTATTGGGAAATAAATATAAAGCGACGGCACTAACCTGATTGTGAATTGCAAATGATGAAATGATATAACAGAAAAACTGTTTTTTACTAATAGATGGCGTTATTGTTATAATCTTTAAACACATGTAATCTTGTTTTCAAATAAATAACCTCTTCTTGAAAATGATAAACAATCTTAGACAGAAGCGTAGGGCTTACCGAAGTTGTACATGTAGTTGTATATTTAGTACAAAGTGGAAACAAATATACTGAGTAAGAGTTGAAATTAGCTCCATTTATAAACCGTTTCGGTGGGCTCGGCTCGGTTTTGTTTGATTTCGTTTTGTAATATTTTATTTGCAAACGGTTCGAAATTTCTAAAATGACGTTGTATTTATATATAAAGTACGTCAATGTTGTGTAGAAATTTACAAAATTTTCTCAATTAATTATGATCATGGCCAGCGGGAAGAGCAAGGGGATAAACTTTGATTTTTGTGCATTTTCGGCTTGAAACGGTATGGTTCGGTTCGGTTTTTCGCACCGCGAACGAGACCGGGACAGTACGGTACCGCACATTCTAGAATTGCAGCAAGTTCATCACCACTTTTTAATTTAATCCAATTAGTTTATTTAGTTTTTGTTCATTCAATACTTAGATTTTGTCTCACTGAAAAGTTTTTATTCTTTTGACAATTTTATATTTTGAGTAATTTGTTTTTTACGATTTTATCAATAAAAAGAGACCATTAGTTAAAGTAACGAAATGCCTGTAACTGAACAGTTCTAATAAGAACGTGTAAAAAACAATGTCAAAATGTTCCAGATATTTTGTAGAATTAAAACTTCAAAAATCAACAAATACATTTGCAATGAATATGATTTATTGTCACTGGAGTGCGTTGTTATTTTAAATAGATAAAAAATTACTTCTGAAAGACTAGAATGGAGCCGAAGACATTGGAGTTGTGCTTTGGAGCACGACTTGCGGCCGGGCAAAGACACACAATATTTTTTACATTTATTTTTGATCTTGCAAGCCTAGTGTTTGAGGAAGTTAATTTCACAAATTATATGATTTTTTACTACACGATTTAATACTGTCATTTAGGTTTTTATTATTAAGATTTATTAAAAACTTATTTGTTCTGTAGATAATCGGGAATTAATGTTCTAATTATATGCAGACACATTGTGCTCTAAAAAATAAGTTTTAAAAAGTCAAATTTAAGAAACAATTAAAAAATTGGACAGACAGACCCTATCAAGCTTGGCTACCAACCATGCAGAAAAATGCAAATTTGGCAATGGTGTAATATAGAGTTCATGAATGGTACAAAAATACTAAATTTAAAGAAAATCCCCGGGAAGGGTACATTCATTGTATTCGGTCACTTTGATTTTAGTAAGACGCAGTTGAAACTTGTTACTATAAAGGCACAAAATCAATATTATTTGAAGCTTTAAAATATAGTATATGAAAAGCTCATTAAAATTTTAGTCGAATGAATGAAGCCGCTTGTAACTCTGGACTGAGCTACAAAGACAGACATCTACCGGGTGGGCATGTGCCGAGGAATGCAAAAATAGATCAAAATTTAAAAAACTGACTATTATACAACAGTGCACACAAATCAACCCAAATACAGTAAATGCTATATAATATATAAGGAATGTGTTGAAAAATATAATTAACATTTTTAAATTTTACATTTTATAGCATCTTACACTAATTTAAAACTCAATTTAAATAGTTCAATTTCAGTTTTGTAAGTAATTTTATTATAAGTTTCTAACATATCCAACATTGGTCTAGTATACCGAAATATTAAGATATTAAGAATCATAAAATGGACCTGAAATGGTCCGAATTGATATAGATTTGAGTGGGCCGGGCTTTGCCTTAGCTTCTTAAGATTATGTCCATCTCTGGGAAGAAGACTAATTTTTCCCTGAATTAAAATTTGCACTTCGAAAAGATGTGGACAATATGGCTACAGCTTTGTCAGATATCTATTTTTATGCATAAATACTCTTAATGTAAAAGATTCTGTCACTTAAACCTATAACAGTCTGCTTAAAATGAATGCCATTTTGTACTTTTGGTGAAAAATTCATGGAAGAGCGAACAAATTCCTCACCCGAAATTACTGTAACAGGCTAGTTTCCAGTTTGTTTTAGAACTATTTATTCGTTAATTATTCATTGTTAATGCTTCGTGTTATTATTACAAAGTATTCATTAGTAAATTTATGTAGACGTGCAAGTACAAGTAATATTGGGAAATACTATTTAAAGCATTTCGATCAAAACCTGCTTGCATTACTAGTTGGGATGTGAGCCAAATACGAGACATATGCGAAACGTTTTCGAAGACCAATGTGGGCTCATCCAATCTTCAGTATTTAACTTGATTTAATTTTCGTGATTTCTGAATAGATATGATGGTTAATATTGGTTATTTTGAATTAAGTATAGAAATGCAAACTATGGAATTCAAATGGCAAAGCTCCCTATTTTTTCACTATGAATAATTCAAACAATCTTTTATCTCCCAGTAGCCAGCACATCTCATTTCGCTCCAAAGGAAACGCAAACGTTTATTTTAACGTGATGAATGAAGAAATGTCAGTGTAGTGAACAAGTTTTAAATTCCATTAATATTTTAGTTCAGTCAGGAGTCGTCACCCACATTCACCTCTTCATTCTTTCCGAATTTGTATTTTTGTAGCAGGGTTGGCTGATTATAATCACTGATTGTAATCAAGCCATTAAAATCGGATTATAATCGACATTTTTAAAAACAAATCAACGGTTGATTTAGATACATGGCTTACGCGATTATGCAGACCTTTCACGTGCAAAATATTTATGACGCGTAAGCACGAGCGACTGATTTGTTGTGAACAATTCAAATGCGCGAATTGAATGAACCACGTGTGTGTGTGTGTGTTACATAACATTACATTTTAAGATTTGTATAGTGTGTTGTACGTACGTGGCTAATGAAATCACCATGATATTCTAATGAGGCTATTCTATATTCTAATATGCTAATGATATTCGACCAGTGATATCCCTTGTCGAAATTTCTTGAAAAACATTAAAGAAAGTTCAATTTTCAGCAAAATAATTAAAGAAATTAAAGAAAATTACAGAATCATCAAGGATTTTAATGATTTTACTAAAAAAATAATTTTTTAAAATAATCAAAGAAATTGAATTTTATTTAAGAATCTTACAGACAGTAAAGTAGAGCCTGATGTGATACAAATCTATCTTAAAAAGTACGATTTTCATACTTTAAAACTCCAAAAGTCTAAGAGGTGTAGGTAGGGCTCACCGAGTCAGGGTCTGGATGATTTTGCATTTTGTTCCCACATGAATTCAAAATTATTTGAAATAGTAAGCTTCAGCAATAATGTAATTACTGTAATTATCTGTGTTGTATGGCTTAAATCTTTTTGAAATTATCAGCTAGTTGCATAAAATTTGTTTTAGAAAAATAGATAATCGATTAAACAAAAAGTAGAGAAATAAGAAAAACACAATGTTAGCATTGTGATAATTAAGCAATTTTTGCAGTACCCCGTTATAGACTTGTACAGACCCGAGTTCTTACTGTTAAGCTTGACCTTGAGAACATGAATTTTGACCCAATCCAATAATGCAAATTACTTCATGTCTTAACAGAGTTGCTCTTCGCCCTTTTATGACATCCGAATTGCTGTCTCCTACAGATTGGTGGCATATGGTTCCAATCGACGACGAAGTAAAAGATGTCGTGATCAGCCTACTATCGTGTTTGCCGACAATGGCTTCGTTAGAGCGACTCTTCTCATCATTCGGCTGGATTCATAATGACCCGAGAAACAGGCTGGGCGTCGAAAAAACCAGCCAAACTCCTTTTTTGTTTTAACGTTCTAAATGAATAAAATAATATAGTTTTCTCACTAATTAGTTTTCATTGATTATAATCAAGATTTAATTATTTTCTATTAAAATAAATTAATTTGATTATAATAGAATAAAATCATAAATCACCCGACCCTGTTTTGTAGGTATATACAAAGCATCAACTATGAGAATGAGAATGTACCTGGGCCGGTCATAGGCACTACTTTTAATGCATGAGAAGGCGAAACATATTAGTTTGTGACCATTTCACGAAAGTAATTGCAGTTTACTTTATTACAAAATATTATAGTTTATTTTTGATATGTAACTTTTAGAAAATAAAAGATTAATTAATAGTTAACTTTGAATTTAATCAAAACTTCTGCACAAACATTTATTGACAAATCAGTTAAAGGGAAGAAATGGAATAGGAACTTTCTCTTTCAAACATTGTCGGGTAACACAAACACAAAAGCATATTAACAGTATTTGGTTCAAATGACGAGTGTGTCTTGTTAAAAATGTAACCAACAAATCTTGATAATCGTTCACACAGAACTGGATGTGAGTAATAGTTAAGTAAAAATTTATTAGATAAAATACATTTACAATTAATCGATTACTTAATTCTTAATTCCCCAGCCCTATAAAAGACTAATATAGAAATGTGTAATATTTTTGAAGTTTCTTTCACACCAATGATCAAAAACATAACCCTACATATATAGAGCAATTTTGTTTCAATTTTAGCATTGATTATTTTTTGCATAAAACTGGAAAAGAATCAAAACAATACCACAAGTTAATGAGTCTTTTCTATTATACCTAATCAACAAAAAACATGTTAGCACATTTTTAAAAACTTTTTGATGATGCATGAAATATGTGAATATCATGCTTGATAAAATAAATTAGTAACAAAATACATTTATATTGCAAATTTTCATTTAAAATTTTAATTTTATGAACAGACATGCAAGAAACAGGCCGTAAATGCAAATATTACATATAGTTTTGATGAAAATTTTTGGGTTTGGCCTGAAAATGCTCATTAATAGCTTAAATTAAGCTAATTAATAAACTTGAAAATTGTATTTTACTAGAAATTGAAATCAAAATTTTGCTTTACAATGTTATACATATTGCATACAAGGTTTTCTATAAAAAAGTACAAAATATATTTTGTTGCAAACCCATGGATTTATGTATTTCATCAACATTTGCCTTGATTTGAGATTGATATTTAGGATTCTGTAAAATATAGTAAATTCAATATTTATTCTCAGGTATCTATCCCTGCTGCAGTTCAAATCAATAAATTATCACGCATTAAAATATTTAAATGAAAATTGAACATCCATCTTAGTAAGGGCCATAATAATTTTAGCTCCCAGTAGACCCAATGTTCTTCAAAGGGCTTAAATATGCAATTGCATTCGTGCCTCCGAAGGGCTTCATGATGATGATGATGATGATGATGATGATGATGATGATGATGATGATGATGATGATGATAATGATGATGATGATGATGATGATGATGATTGTAATAATAAAATCTTTAGTTAAATCATTAAATTTCAAATGAGTCACAAAAATATAAAAAAACTACAATTAAAGACAATGAAGTAATATAAGATGACGATCAGGAAACATTCTTAGATATTTTTTCTTTTAAACAGAGTCACCTGTAGGGATTCCGCAGGCTCTTTGAGAGATTTCGGTGGACCTGGGATAAAAAAATAAAGGCCTCAGCAACCTATAATATACAAAGAAAAAAAATCTTGTTCTAGAGTTTATTTTTTAGGTTTCTGCCATCAACATACTACTGAGGATTGCAAAAATAACAAAGAGCAAATAAGGGATTGATAATGTGGAATTACAAAGAACAAAACCAAAAATTTAAAAGTGTTCCGTTTTACAATCGAAAAATTTAAAAAGACTGTTTCAATGTGCTCAGATTTTACTTGTACTTGAGAGTTTATTCAAAGAAGTTGACATTTCACAATGCATAATTTTTCAGGGCTGTGCACTGCGGCTAGAAAAAACAGAAAGTTTTTTAAGCATATCAAAGAATGCTATTGTTTTGGTGCAGCATGATCTGAATGTTGTGTCATACAGATAGAGGCTATCAACAGTATAGCTATGATATGACAGAACTGTAAATGGTTCAAGATACGTTGATCTAACACACCCAATAATTTTCTAATTAAATTTGAACTGCGATTAACCCAAAAAAAATTTGTTTCACAATATGATCCAAATATAATTTCACTACTTCTAAAATTTTTGCTGCATAGCCATTATACTGAGCGGTTTAATACGTTCTAATTTTATGATACTGAAACAAGTTTAAAAAAGTCTAAAATCATTTTGGCAGTGAAATAAACAAGGAGCATTTTCTTCTATTTACTAGATGTTGGACGTGGAAATGCATGCTATTAGTCACCTTGATCAAGCCAGACTCGATTCTTGCCATGGTAGTGCGGATTACGGAAGAACCAACACTCATCTTCTACTCTACTGCATAATCTACTTCTATGCTATGCGAGACTGTGTAAGGTTTCCTAAATAATGTTGGCAGACCGCATGTGCTGCTTTTGTTTTCTGTACTCAAAATATGGGGTGCCCAAACACTGCACAGTTTTCTCATTTTCAGGTCATCCTTTAAGATTGTCAACGGTGTCCTTGGAGAAGTCAAGTTCATCCGGAATTGTTCTACAGGATTACTGTGAATGTGAATAATGTTGCAATAAGCATTGATGTTATCGTCAGTATGAGAAGCGCGAGGTCTGTTGCTAGAGGACATGTCATAGATCAATTTCCTGTCACCATGTCTGAATGATTGACGCCATCGTTGAATGATACTATAGTGAGACACAGCATCAAGAAATGCATTCTTCAGCCGGTGATGAATTTGTAAAAGTGTATTGTTGTTTCTAACCTCGACATAAGCGTAAAACCTTGCAAATCCAGGGTAAATTCCATTGTCGTTGCACATTTCGTTGAAAAAACTTTTAAATGATTACAAAATAACTAAAGCAGTAATGAGACAGAAATATAGAGTTAGGTTCATTGATCAAAATTGATATGTATATTCATTGTGTGCATATATTGTTACATAATGATGTGCTAAAATTATAACTTATTAGACGCAACACATATAAATATGTTGAAAAGTAAAAATACATAAATAGTACTAAGTAAGTGAATGCTCTCATACTGAAATCTAAGTAATTTAACTCTACTGCAAGCATGCATGCATGTATAATGTGTTTCAATAACACAATCATGAATCAACCAATTTATATATTCCTTCTTAATATGTTCCCATCATCTTACCCAACCAAAAAACTCATCAATACATTTAACCAAAGCGGTGTACAGTCTTGAATTATGGCAAAACTCAAATGAGTGAAAATGAAAGCTATCTGCCTCCACAATACTAGAGTAGTTTCTGCCATTGAACTGGTGAATACAACTGTACCCCTTGCCTCTCGTTTCTACATTCCTGGGAATCTGCATCTGAATCTCTGGCTATATTCAGTTATAGAAAATGAGCATATCGTGCATTATGTAGCCCGGATTGTCCGAAAAATTTTTGTAAAACTTCTCGTCTTTGACATTAGTTGTAATATTTGTAGAAAATGGCTGTCTATAATGCAAGTACATTTATGATACAGCTCTCCAATTTTATCAAGGAACTATTTAGAGGAACCACCTAGTGTTCTTCGGTCAAGGCAATTTTTTTTGGCTGTAGCCGACCATGCAAAATAAATTTTGACCTTAGCCGGCCGTTGGCTGTAATGCTTTGTGAGATGATAAGACGAATAGAAACAAGGTCAAAATCCTTACTGAAATCTAAGAAAATATTCGGGTGTAATCAAACTCGTCTTTTTCAAATTTCTTACAATTCTTAAAAAACACAAAGCAAAGTTGGTTGATGAGTTCTTTTGAAAGTCAAATTGATATTTTGAGAAATTTGTTGTAGCTATTACCAATGAAGTTCTCAAACAATAAACTTTAAAAGATTCCAGAAAAAATCAAAGTAACCAAGATGGGTTGTAACACATCCAAAGAAGTCACTTTCGCTGACTTGGGAAGTGGTGAAACAACAGGGAGCTTAAAAACAATTTGGAAAAATACTTTGTGAAATGCATATATAAATTTCTAAATATATAGAAGAGGCTCTGCTAAATTTCATGCATTTTCCTTTATAGGTCATGACTCGCATGATAAAAATAGCGTGTGGAGAGCACTTTAAAAAACAATAATCCGTTTGTCTTTAGAAAAAATATGCACAAGTGATAAATGAACTGCAAACGGCTGAAGTTTGTCACTTTCTAATGTGGAACGATAGTACATGCAAACTCCTCCTCCAGCTGTTTTTGTGGAATTGACGGCAGAACGATCCTGTCTAAGAATATTATATCCAGTAATAGAAACAAACGAATCTTTATATTAAACTTCAACTTAAATTCGGTAAAACAATAGAATGATGGTAAAGATGGGTTTGTAGAAAAATGGCTTCATTTTTCATTTTAATAGAGGGAGCATTTACGAGCATTATTCTTAATTAATCTTTTGTTTTAATAGTGCCAATATTTACTAACAGGATTCTTGGGAACTTAAAATTTTGGAGGCTTTCCTAATCTTTGTATTTCAGTTACTTTGCATTTCACTTCAACATGTTTCAACTAGTGTTTTGCTGCCATGGCCGCGGTCACGGCTTAGCCGTTAGCCGATCGCAGCCGCGGCCAAAGATTTTGTTTCACGGCCAAAATACCAGCTAAAATTCATATATGAATTGCAATTTGTTACACGTTGTTTCAGCTTTGATATTATATATGTATGTATATGACTATCACAAATATATTTTTAGTTTATATGTATGCTTAAGAAGTACACAGAATGCATTGCAATATTGAGAAAACAGGGTCGTAATGAGGAATTGTAATAATATTTATATATCTGGACTCAAAACTAGTGAAGTCTACTAACATTTGAAATCATTTTATAAAAATACAGCAAAATGTCATTGAAATCTCTATAGAGCTTCAGAAATCGCGAAATAGTTGCTGTATTCTGTTTATAAACTGACGCGTATCATCACTTCTGTTCTTTCAGTTATTTGTAATACGTTTCAATATTCACTTATTATTTTTTAACATTACAATTTTTCCATGAATTTTATTTGTATTGTTTTTAAAACAGCCGTTTTTATGATTTTCTGTAATTGTTCAAACTATGGATATATTTTAATTGCTCCATTCAAAGTTTCAGTATTGCACTTAGTAAGAGTAAAAATCCCGACTATAGTAGAAAATTACGACTAATGGCCGGCTACGGCTAAAGCCTTACAGCCAACGGCCGGCTACTGCCAAGAAAATTGCTTTGGCTGCACAACACTAGTTTCAACACTTCGTCGACAGCATTTTTATCAAATTCTAATTGGAATAATGGCGTGCATTTCCCGGATACTATGAATATGAATTCTTGTAGCGTGTACTGAATGAACTGCACGAGGGTTGAGGAATTGCAAACATGGTTTCCATTGTAATATGAATAAGTATATAAAAGAATATTTAATTTTTTCCAAATCGTGTATTTCAAACCAAGGAACGAATAGGATAATAAATTCTGAAGTAAATTTGAAAATTGCAGGTATACATTCATAACTCAAAAGTTCTGCACCTGCAATATCAAAAATATTGATAATGTGCCTGAAGAAAAGCTCTTATTATTAAATGATGAGCCCAAGATCGCGACTCATTTCTTGATATGCTAAATCTAATTTGATCATTTTTTCCTTTCCACCCGCAAAGTAATTTATGGTTCGATTTCGTTTTATCCTTTTAAGTTGCCGAAATTATTTTTTTCAAGGTTAATTGAAAAGATACAAAGATATTCGAAATCTCGAATTTGACTTTACAATCGAAAAAATCGCATGTTTGCTAAATTTAATTATAGCAAAACAGATATGCATGTGCAATATTGCTTAGTGCCAATTAATTTGGAAGAAATTTGAGATATATTTCTGATGGAAAGTCAACAATTCGTTAAGCAACTAAACATTTTTATTTGTTTGCTTATAATTACAATTTGTTTTATTAAATTGCATTATAACGAAAATAGGTAAAATATTATCAAAATTTAATCGGACGGTTTTTCTAAACCCTAATCATGATGGGCATATGATTCGTTTTTTAGCTTTATCATCAAAACACACTCACTGCAAAAAGCTCATTTTTAAAATCTCAATTCATTCAAGGGGTTTTATTTTTTGAAAAAAGTGTAATGTTTTTATTGAGTTATTCCAATTTTGAGATATTTTTTGTGCCGAAACAGGAAAATACCTTGAAGCCCTTCTTAATTTAAATTATTTTCCTGAAATTCAATTTCTGATGAATACATATAGTTATATTGACATATTTATGACTATTCAGTTCAGCAGTGGCGTGCCTAGAATTTTTTGATAAATTGAGAAAGCAAAGTTGGAAGCGAGGAAACCCAAGAGAAATAATTTGGAAATATTGAAAAATAGATATTAAAATTGCATTTCACCACTTAGTTCTTAAAATTTTGAATTTTTTGTAGATAATTTTTTGATTTAACCAACCAAAACCAATTTTGAAACCCTGACAGGCAAGCATTCCACCATTTGTCTACTTGGCGCACGCCATTCCTCTCGAGCAATTCAAGGCCAACTTTCAGATTACAGGCTTGTGTGGGGATACCCACATATACAAATAGTTGTTCAGACAAAAGAAACTTAAAATCATAAATATACCAGTAATATAAATTTCAATTCGATCTACAAAAAATTGTCCAAATCAATTGAATTATTTTTACACGCTAAAATTACCTGCGAAGCACTAAAGAACGTGTGTCAAGCAAAGATAAAAATAGATCAGGCTATATTGAGGTAACCCAATCCAACCCAAAATACAACTAGTACATTTGGACCCAACCCAAACCAAGTTGAATTGAGTTTATAATGTGCTTAACCCAACCCATGTTTGTGTCAAAATGTGAACTAAATATGACCTAATACAATTTTATACTTTAACAGATCTTTACTTGGTAACCTTCATACCCATTAGATATAAACACGCTTGAAAATGAAACATAAAATTATATTACAAAATATAGATATATAAATGCATAGCAATAAAAAAATGTTTTTATATTGAGTTCATAAAATTGAACACAAACAATATATAACTCTACTATAACTAATAAATGAATAAGACATAGTACCTATCGATACCAAAAACATGATCTCTTTGAAATATTGACGTGACCCATCTTTAAATGATTTTATATGCTATTACTTGTCTCAAATCAACCTTAAAATTTACCAAGAAACCTTACCTTATCCAATCCATTTCCAGCTCCATTGCCAAGCAATGTTTGGAATAGAAAGCTTTCCGAATTTTTGTATAGATTTTCAGATTGATGGATGTGCAAAATTTAAAATAAATAATCTAAGCTTACAAGGAAACTTATTAACTATTAACCTTTTGGTGCATTGCTGCCTCAATTCAGAAGTATATAAAACAGAGGTTTTGCATATGCATTTTAAAAAAATACACCGCTCATGTTTTAGAGGTTATTTCTTAACCACAAAATATTTTGCCACTATAACACCATAAACATATTCAGCCAATGACACAGATTTAACAATGATCATGTCGCCAACGTTTCTTCTAAGAATTATTTCATTCCGGAGGTAACTAGTGAACATGTAGAAACTCTATTAAAACAAATCAACATCAACTCTGACAATATATCTAATTGATTTTTAAAATCATTTGCAAAAGAAGAATTTAGCCCCATATATACCTCTACATTAAATTTGTGTTTCAAAAGTTAAATTTATCCAATGACATGGAAACAAGCAGTCATAACCCCAGTGCCAAAACGCTAAAAATAGACCAATTAAATAATGAATTAAACCCAAATAACTATCGTCCATTCACAGTAACACCAACGCTTGCAAGAATCATGGATAAATGCACTTCTGAAATATACATCGATCGGATGAAAGATACATGGGACCAATATCAATTTGCATATAAAATGGATAGAAGCACAATCGACGCTCTAATTTATTGAATGCATTACATATAAGAAGCTGTCAACACTAAAAAAACATCAATTGCAAGAATTACTTTATTCGATTATAGTTCAGCATTTAATACCATCCTTCGTAACAAATTAACTAATAGTATTCAAGAAATGTGTGAATGACTAGGAGACTATATACGAGAGTATATGGACGATTGGAGATAAACTATTAAATATGACAAGAAGAGCTATACAACACATAATATCAGAAATTTTCAATTAAGATGTATACACAGAAAATGAGGAAAAAATTAAAAGAGTAACAGGATATAAATATCTCGGACTGTATATAGATGATGATCTAAAATGGACAACACATGTACAAAACATATTTTGAAGCACTAATATTAATATAAAGTCTCTCTCATACTACTTATCAGACTTGAAGCCAGAAATGAAAATGTTTGCCTTCCATACGTATCTCACCCCAACTTATCTGTACACCTCAGAAGTGTATGTTCCAGGTCTCACAATCACACAAAGAAAATTATTACGAAGACCAATACGACTGTTAGAATTCATAACAAAAATTAATCGAAACATATTTATAGAAGAATTGAACAAAAATTACAAAAAATAATTTGAAAATTTGTTGGAGAAAATTGCAAAAGATGAAAGTCCTCCTCTACACCAGGAGTTGATAATATCTCAAGATAGCAGAACAATGCGAAAATACCTAAATGCCGTATTAAAAATCATTTATCCATGCAGCTTACCAATTTTGTTAAATGGAACTTACCCGGAGTTCCTATAGTATATATATATATGTTAACTGTTTATTTCATTTTAAATGCAGTACAGAAAAGCTATTAGTAAACTTGGGAAAATTCAAATTAAATTATTCACAATATCAATTCAAAAATTTATTGCTAGTTGCACTCTATTTACAACAAATAAGGCTCTTTTCGCTCTTTAACGTTATAATTATTAGATATTTCTGATCTAAGCGGTTTGTAACTGATATCAATTGAGTGTGATGGAACATGAAATTTTGATTTTCCGAATTTAGTAAATGATAGTAACTGCAAAACAATCTTCATAAATACGTGGTAAATAACAAATATGTCATAAATAAATTAAACTTTCAAAAACAAGAAAAATTTCTTGATAAATACAACCTTCTTTATATGCATAGCAATTGTTCTTGCATTCTAACATTTGACTAATTGACAAAATATACGAAAAATGTATTAAATATATGCTAAGCTTGACAAGTATATATTATATAGGTGTATACTTAGGATATATATATATATATATATATATATATATATATATTCGTAATTTTATCTGAATTTTTTTCAGTTGTTTTTGAATTTTAATTTTATGATTTAAGCTATTACATATTTTTGATACTGTTTGGTGAATCTTATTAGATTAGAATAATTATCTAAGCATACAAAATTTTGAGAACATTCATTTAATTTAAAATGATGTACATTAGTGAATTTGGAATATTGATCAAATTTGAATTTAAACAATATTGACAAGTTGTCAATAGTAATGTTAATCCCATGGGATTAGATGTGATGGGGCAGCACACAATTGTATTTCCCATATTAGCCAATAATTGACATTGAAAACATAGTTGAGTGTCGAAGTTAATAAAGTCAATAAATTGTTTTACATATCCCTTTGTACATGTAGTTCCTATTTAGTAGAGACTAAACCTAAACTTTTTATCAATATCATATTGGGATTGAATGGGACAGACATAATTGGCATAGATTGGGAACAAACCTGAACATTGAATACAAGGATTTAATGTTTTATGTTTTAATCGATAGTCGAATGCATTGCCGTATTTTTGTGTGAAATTGAGTGTCTTAATTGATCAAATGAAAGAATGGAAGTATGTAAAAATAAATGAGCAATAATGAATAATAATTATTTGTGACAATTATTTGAAATATTTCGCAGATGCTAGAAACGTAACCTTTCAGAAGTCATTGTTTTTAGTCATTAAGAATTATTCAAAGTGTATAAGATTGTCAATATCAACACCCATGTTAAACACAACCGTGTAAAGCTAAACATAAAATCATTCTATTTTACCAATGCCTGACAACAAGTTCCAGGTACGACATAACAGGCACTAACCACAAATACAATTATACACCTTACCACTCTCCCACTTTCAAAAGAGCCGTGCATAGGATGTTACAAATGACTCGACAGTTATTCAGATTATAGACGTTGCCATAAATGCATCTAACCAATTGCTTAGATATACTATCCGAGACCATGATTCGATCCAAAAAACATGGGGACAGAGAATCTGCCGGAACGTTGCTTTCGGTTGGATAAAACAAGGACACCGTAAACGTGAATAATTCTCTTTAAAAGCTGAGTTATTTTTTAGCCAATCGAACTGATACGTAGGGGAACCACGATAAAGAATATTAAATGGCGATGCTTGTGTAGCGGAACTGATTGAAGTGTCTATTTGAAAAACAGTTTGTGGTAGAGCATCAACCCAATTTTTCTCATCACAACGTAGACGATCTTTGAGCGTGCGATGTAAACGCTCAATCATTCCATTACCTCTGGGATTATAAGCTGTTGTTTGAGACTTGGTAATATTAAAAGTTTCATCAATTCATTGAATACCCGGGATGTGAACTGTGTGCCACGATCAGAGTAAATGATGCGAGGAGCGCCATGTTTCCAAATCCAGGTTTTAAGAAAAGCATTAGTAACGGACTGAGCATTTCCTGATCTCAAAGGAGTAGCTTCAAGCCATCTGGACGCCAAATCAATCATCGTAAGAACGAATCTTTCACCATGAACACCATTTCTCAGCGGGCTGACCAAATCGATACATACAAACTCTCGAGGAAGAGTGTTTTGTGGAAGCTCGCCTTGTAATCTCTTTGAACATCCATATGATTTATGACCGCATGTTAATAAATTCTCTCAACTTTCGGCGGAGAAACAGTATACGATGTCCTGCTTCCAATATAGCATGACGATTTTTATCAAGGCAAAAATGTCCAGCATTATGGCACTTAGCGATAATGTCATTTTCGTCTGTTTGGTTACTCACTAGTGACACGGCCAATACACTGTTATCAGGAATAAATTCGTGAGCCAATGGATTCAGCATGGATGGCATGGACCAACAATATTTGCCGTACCGCGGATGTAACACAAGTTGAAATCGAACTCACATAGCTTCTGTTGATATCGGGCCTGTTGTCCATTGTTAGGCCTTCCTCAAATAAGAACGAGTAATGGTTGATGATCTGTTTAAGCCGTGAAATGAATACCATAATATGGGCGAAACTTGGTAACAGCCCATTGCAAGACAAAAAATTTCCGGTCAGTAGTGGAATAATTACGCTCTGCTGACAAGAATTTATGACTGGCAAATGCGACAGGTTTTCGGGTTGAGGCTTGAAAAAGTATCACACGGCAGTCGTACTAGACGCGTCAATTTCCATGCTAAATTGTTTCTGAAAATCTGGTTGTTTCGGGTTGGAATCTTCCAACAATGCCGAACATAGCCTAACAAATGCATTGCGATGAACATTATTCCAGCATCTAGTGAAGGCCTTTGGAGACTTAAACTGAATCTCGTATAACAGTTGTGCAATAAGCGCACATTTGTTAATAAACCGAGAATAGAATGTGCACATACCAATAAATGTCTGTAACATAGCTGGTGTTGTAGGTACCTTGAAATTTTGTATAGCAAGAGTTTTCTCGGGATCAGATTTAATAACGCCTTTGCCGACCACGAAACCAAGATATTTGACTTTTCCGAATATGCATTTGGAGGGTTTGAGTTTTAGATTAGCATCTCTCAGACGGCAAAATAACTCGCGTAATTTGCTTACATTATCTTCAACAGACTTAGTATGTACCATGCCATCATCCAGGTAAACGGGAATTTTCAAACCTTTGACTATACACTGCATCATACGCTGGAAGGTGGCTCCCGCGTTACACAGGCCAAAAGGCATAACCTTAAATTTAAAATGCCCTTCGATCGTTTGGAAAGCTGTTTTGGTGCGATCCTCTGTGCTCAGGGTTACCTGCCAATAACCCGACGTAAGATCTGTTAGTGAGAACCATTTTGAATCTGATATTTCATCTAAAGCATCGTCAATATGAGGCATTGGGAACTTGTCCTTTTTGGTGATAGCATTAAGGGACCTGAAGTCAACTACGAATCTTTTAGTATTGTCCGTCTTGGGAACCAGAAAAACTGGTGAATTCCATTCAGGTTGTGCCTCCTCAATAATATCGTGTTTCAACATCGATTGAACATGACTATTTATGACTCTTTATTTTCGACTCGACTGCGTCTAAATGGTTTACTAAAAATAGGTCCCTCATCACCTGTATTAACCATGTAACATGCGAAGCTAGTTCAACCTATATCTTCTTGAGAACACGAGAATACGTCTCGGAATTCTAACAACAACTCCTTCTGTGGTTTGTGGGCTGCTCATTTGCTTAAAGCGAACTGTTTAAGGAACTGGCAGTTACTAAGTTTAATGTATCGTACTTATAGGTGTAGGAGACTGAAAAGTAAATGTCTTATCAGCGTAATTAATATCCGAAGTGGGTGATTTAATAACAAAAACCCAATGAAACTATCTTCAGGAGTTTCAGCATTTAGCGATACTTGTTTATCAGCCGTGAAAATGTTACCATCGACAGACACCAAATTTCGGACTTGACAGGCTGGTTTAACTAGTTTTGTTACTCCTAGGGTATGCAACCACTCAAAATTAATAAATGAAAAGGGAGATCCGCTATCCAAACGGCAGGTTGAAGATGTGCCTTGCAATTTGATAGAGATATTTGGCTGCAGTGCTAAAGGAGGACACTGCAGCCACAACTAGTTTTTTGAATACTGAGATATCTTGCACATTTATAGCACGTCACGTTTGACAGATCCAGTCGAACAGGACAACGCTGTCTTTCGTGTCCCATCTTACAATAACGGCAAAAAGAACCAGTAGCACACATTCCCATAGTTTCAGGTTCATCTGGAATTTTGATCAAAAATCTTACTAAATCATCTGCAGTGGCTGACTTATTGGCTTCCAAGAACATGACCACTGTTGGCTTTAATTTGTTGGAAACAGCATCATTGAACAATGATATTATCACCAAAATTAAGGTATTCTGACAGCCATTTCATCTCTTGTACCGCTGATGAGATTTGTGACAGTTGGTCAATGGTTATTTCCATAAATTGTTTCTCCGGATTAGATGGTCGTTTAGTAGCAGCCCAAACTTCTTCTTTTACCCGTTTCAAAGTCGAACTAAAAGTTGTCGTTCCCTTCGACCAATAATCAGTAACAGATACCAATATGAATTCGTCCAGACAAGCAGGTAAAATTCGAAGCTTTTCCTTATCGTCAATGATCTTCTTTAATATATAAAACGCTTCCATTTGAAGCTCCCAAGCTGCGAAAAATTTCGCTTCAGAAGTCAAAACTGGAGGAGACATTGAATAGTATTAAATAATGTATAAGTGAGTCACGGTACCAATGTTAAACACAACCGTGTAAAGCTAAACATAAAATCATTCTATTTTACCAACGTCTGACAACAAGTTCCAGATAATACATAACAGGCACTAACAACAAATGCAATTATACATCTTAACAACTTACATGTAAATAGTTAATAGATTGACTTTGCTTTATTGGTACGTCATTTGTATTAAGTCAAATTGTAGTTATCAGCATTTAATTTGTGCAGCTTTATTTACTACATTGCAAATTTCTTTTGAAATATAATTAATCATACAAGATCCAGAGCTTATATTTTATATGTAAACAAAAGATGTTTTTCAAAAGTATCCGCATTCTTCGTCTGAGTATATGAAGTTCCTTGCATAAATTATCTTAAGATAATTAGCCTTTAGCAGTTATATTATATAGATGCAAATTGCATTGTCACTAAACAATTCGAACAATCAAGTGCTTAAAAAATACCTCTGAATTTATTAGGAAGTAGTCAATTAAATTCCGTTTGGGACAGTCAGTACTAACAAAACAAAAATCGTATTTAGCACCCAGTTCTATAAAGTATTTTTTTCAAGAGTATTAAAATAATTAAAATTAAAGTAATCAAATATATTTATTGTATGGTATTATTATTTCGGAAGTTAAATTTTTTAGGGCTATATATTCAATTTGATTATTTGCATTGTATGTGATATTAATCAGTTCTTTATGACAGTTATTTTCTAATGTTTAATTTCTATACAGAGTTATTAAAATATATCGTGTTCTACTCAAATTTGGATCTATGCATTGGGTTTTCTTCTATCTTATTAAGTTTTGAATATCACTTCTGCTTGAATTAAGACTTCTAATATTTACAAAAAATTAATCACAATATTATTAACTTAAATTTTCTAAGTATATTTGATAAACTAGTTGCTTATATAGCTTGCCTGCGATGTTTTATTTTATCATGCATCTTACTTATATTTATCTATATATTATGCAAATTCTATTGATGGCATTATACTTAATGACATGTTAATTAAAATTTAATTTTAATATATTTAGTTATTGGAAGTTCTCGGAAAAGCGATCGCTGGTGTATGTTTTCTAAATGTATAGACAATGTATATATGTCATGCATAATACTCCTATCGTAATCTTTTATATAAATGATGATGCTCTTTGATTTTCTTCTTACACAGATTTAGTTCTTACAATCTTGCAGCTATGTGTGCTTCAAAGAATTTAAAGTGAATCACATAATTTCATCCAATTGTAGAACACACATGGGCCGTTGATACATGTAACTTAACTTAGTGTGTGATTAAAAATTTATGTATGTTAGAAAAGCTTCGCAAAGATAGTTGTCTTGTAGAGCAAAATTTAAAATCACTTTGAAGAAAAGTAAGAATTCATCCATCATATGCATGTGAATTGCAAACATTGTATAAATATTCTTGAATTCGCACTTTACTATCAACTCTGTTTAAGAAAAGCGAATTGAATTTTCTCTTATGTAAGTACTTATAATATTCTTAGTCAAAGATATGGAAAACTATATTTGATCTCATTTAAAAATACTCTATAATCATGATCCCAGGATTTCAGACAGCAAAATTCCAACATATATTCCCCTTAAAATATCACAATAAATTCGACTGTTTTGCATGAAATATTTTGAAGGCAATACATATCCACTAAATGTTATTTAACTTTTGCCGCTATATATTATACATTGACAATAAGGATTTCAAAGTAGTAAACAAGTTTAAGAAAAAGTATCAATAGACTCACACGCACAATGTGTGATTTCTAGATTCTTTGTTAATTGATGTTAAATTTAGTAGAATCTTACATGTTCAAGTATTAACGTGAATATATTGTTTATAATAGTTACAATTAAGTTTGCTTTTTAGACGTGCTTCCACTGCTGCTGTTGGTAATAAGTCTGACGATCATTATTATCATTGTCTTTATTTTTGAAGGCGAGTATTTTTGTGTTAAATATATTGTGTTTTAACGAATAGGTTTGTCTTAAAAGTTATTTCATAAATGGTTAGCTCTTTGTCAGCTATATATTTAATTACAGTGGCTACCCACTTTGAACACATCCTGGGCTATTAAGAAAATTATTAGAAAGATAAACGAGTGCACTAACACACAATAAACTACCAAATGAGTTTAATAAACGTCTATTATCTATGTGTACATCTATTTATTTTGAAAACTTAATAATATAGATTATATTCGCCATTGTCACATTTGCAAAATTGAATTTACTCTATTTAGATAATCTACTCAGTTGTAAGTATTGCACATTGTGTTGATTTTTAGAGTATTACTATTATATTGACTTGATTTTGACAGGTTCAATTTTATCTTATTAACACAAAACTTTCTTTAAGATTAGGAAATTTGATACACATCAAGATTTTTAGAGTATTACTATTATATTGACTTGATTTTGACAGGTTCAATTTTATCTTATTAACATAAAACTTTCTTTAAGATTAGGAAATTTGATACACATCCAATTTTGTTGTAAAAAATTTGAAAATTTATTAATCTAATCTAATACATATTCATACTACTGTACAACCAATCTTTGAATTAAATATAACAGCAGTTGTAATATATATATATATATTATTTATTAATTTTGATGACATGTCCTTTGCTAAGAATTTATCAAGTACATTATTATTATGATTATAACAATCATATATTTTTTGTGATATTCGTTTCAATCGATTAAGAGTTTGATTGAAATTCGAAGATATTTATCTATTTAAAATCGCCTTACTAAAAACAATCCGATTGCTGATTTTAATCTTTATAGTTAATTACTGCATTGATTAATGGGATAAGCCTCATCTGTGAGATATTCGCAAATTATAAAAGATACAATGTTATGTCTGTTACAATGAAATTTTAAAAATGAGTTTTTATATACATGTATTTTTAAGGTCTTTTAAATAAAAAATACGTGTATATCAATCACATTTTGTAGATACCATGTAGTGTACAACTATTGTAACAGCATTAAATAATACAAAGGAATACCTCTAATAGTCTTGTAAATGTTTTCTGCCTTCACTATTTCGAAATATTAAAAAAAAATTGTAGTTTTCTTGTAATGCAATTTTCATTTTATATAGATGGGAGGGAAGCCATGTGTGCAACTTCAGTAGTTCTATGTGACTCATTGTTGAAACTGTATATTGCTCATACATAAGTGGTGGATAACATTTAAACATTTAAACAGTTATATATATATATATATATCATTTCAATGCATAGGCTTTAAATTTGTCGGAGCACTGTGAAAGTAAATCTAAATCTAACCTTATTCATGGCATTGCGGAAAGAATCTTTTGATCAGCTACAGCTATGCCATATTTTTCTTCAAAATCTTTAGGAATTACAAAATTCCTTGCTGAAAACCAATCATTTACACAATTATGCACTATGAATTGTATATAGACTTGGAAGTTCAATATTTGGATGAATTTCATATTATTATTATCTAATTCATTCTCAAAGCTTAATGCTGTTGCAGCTCAAATGCACAGAGAGTCAGGGCTTTCCTCAGGGCTCTAGCTGCTGCCCCTGTGCTACCTCAGCCACACTAATCCTAAATCCACCAAGTATTTCCTATGTTTCTTACCGCTCCTAGTGCTCCCACTTCTACTGGCGCTACTTCAACCTTTAGCTTCCAAAACCTCTCTATTTCATCTGCCAACCTCCTTTACTTGTCTAACTTATCCTTTTTTTGCTATTTCCCTTTTTTTCTATTTATATACCACTACTATGTCTGGCCCCCGTGCTTCTATCAACTTGCTAGTCTGTATATTGAAGGCCCACAGTATCTTAGCCTTCTCATTCCCTTTGACGCCCTGCGGCTTTTGTTCATACTACTTATCTCCTGCTTCTAGCCCATGTTTTTACTCAAGCCCCAGCGTACCATTCGTTCCACTTTGTCATACCTAAACTTATAATCATTCTACTATCTCCAATTCTTTTTTATATTATGTAGCCACTTACTTCAGTTCTTCTACCTATGTACTTTTTCACCCAATGTAAACATTCGTGTCATTTTTGCTTTAGATATTTAGTGAGTTGGCTTTACAGAGTGACATTTATGAGTTAAGGCAGAAGAATATAAATGTGTTTCGTAATGACTTATTTGTGCATATCTCATTGAAGAAAATGGTGATGTCTCGCTAAACATCTTAATTTTTTCATCCTGGATTAGTGTTCTGAGCCCAGGTCATAGTTATAATTTTGACTTGCCTTGCGACGTCATACTGATAATTTTTTCTCAAAAACACTTAGTCACACTAAGTAATTTTTTAATTCAAAATTATTAACACATTTCATTTTAACTTTTGCATCAACTTTCGTATATTAGCTGCTTATCTATAGGTTTCTATACAAATGAAATTTAAAAGAACATCGGCAAACAAATTGCAATATTAAAAGGGCTATAGCTCTAAATACCAAATTTTCCTTTGTTTTTTACATACTAATTCAATATTTTACGACGAATTTTGAAAATAAAAATTTCGTCTAATGATTTTCTTTGAATTGTTGTTATATTAAATATCTTGTTCTTAAAATACTATCTGTTTCTTTAATAAAGATTTTTGCAATAAATTTGAGTGATTTTTTTAATTATGACAATTGTCCCTACCAAGGTAGTTAATGAATGTATCAGAACAAAGTTATTCTAGGGTTAAACCAACTGAAATTGAATGTTGGTATTTGGGAAAACCAAATTCTGTTTGAGAATTAAACACAAAATATTTAGCGTAAAATACAAAGCAAGTAATAAAACAAAGTAGGCCCTAATTGCGTTAATTATATAGACGTTTAAATAAATATGAACCTAACTTTCGGTACATTTTGCAAAATATAATTAGCAAAATGCTTACTGGAATATGATATTTCTATCAATTAAAGAATTTTTCATTTGAATATCATAAGCAGTTAATCAATACTCCTTCCACTCCCATTTAAGCTACTGTTTATAATTACAATCTGCCGCTAAAGGACGTCAACACTTTTTCGAAAACTTAATTTAACAAAAAAGTTCAAGTTACAAGTTGGAAGAAGAGACGATGTGATACATATGAACAAAAGCGATCTAATAACAGAACTTTGAGGTACACCCCAGTTTATATCATTGTCATTGAACAGACTAAATTCGCTACCAAGTCGTACACGAAATTTACTATAATATAAATAGTTTTTTAGCTATTTGATAAAACCAAGCGAGAAATTTATATCATAGAAGCGATGAAGCAATTTATTATGGGATACCTTATCAAATGCCTTACTATAGTCAAAGAACGGCATCAATACTGCTTCAATATCGTTTGCATCTAACAGTGTAGTTACATGTGAAGGTAGAATACAAGATGTGTTTGATTGATATGCATATTGCATTTTCTCCCCATATTTCAGAATTTCACTTCGAATAGACTTGAAAACAACTTTTTCCAATATATTGTTCTGGCACAGGTAGTAGAGATATCGATCGTAAATCATTTATTGCTGAATGAGCAATTTTTGGGACAGGAATAATATCAGCGACCTTCCATAAGTTGGGTACTGTATTAGAGCTTAGTGATAAATTGATGGGATCACATATAGGCTGCGCTAAGAGATGGGCCTTATCTCTTGTAGGTCACTACCTGATGCTTTTTTATGATTTAAATTGTTCAGATATTTAGTATTCTCTCACGATAATTTATCAAAAAACTGGTTTAATATTTGTTTGTTATTCTGCAAAAGTGCTGTATAAATTTTTCAATGAGGAAGCAAATAAGCTATGATTAAATTCTAGGACAACATGCGTTTTATTTATAGTATGTATTTCTTAAAATTTAGTTAGCGATTTTATTTAATGATGAAATTATACTTTTAGAAATTTGAAAGCGTGTTTGTATTGAAATTTGATTTACTATTACATTTTGCAGAAAATATTTAATTTAGATGTATTCGGCCTGTTCAGTAAGTAAACTCATATTTTTAATGTTTGTTATTAATATATATATATTTTACTGTATTCTAGCATATTTCAAATGTATTCGGCCTGTTCAGTAAGTAAACTCATATTTTTAATGTTTGTTATTAATATATATATATATATTTTACTGTATTCTAGCATATTTCTGTTTTTTACAAGTGTAAATGAAATTCTTTCCTAGTTAATTACAGATTGTTGAATTGAGTTTTTTTGACAAATGAAATGCAAAATCAGAGTTTATTGCTTCCTTTCCTACTACTCTGTATGTCTTTGTCCACAATAATGTATTATATAAGTGATAGTATTTAGCGAAGTGTTTGGAAAGTTTAGTGCAATATATATGGTTTATTTTGCATGTGCTGAATCTGAAGCTTGAACTTCGATGCACTGTACATTTACGATGTCTGCTTGCATTCATTGTCCATCTCAGACATTTGTTAACTCGTTTTTCTATTTTAAGGAACTTAATACAATATAGTTCTATTCATTTAAATTTAATACACAGAATTTGTTTTGAAAAGCTAGAATTCCTTTTACAAACATTTAGTGTTTTTGTTTTTTTACACAGTTTTTGATAAAAATCCCATTTCTATCTTATGCTTTGGCGTTGAGATCAACTATGTGCTTTCCTTTCCCGTCCTTAGTAACTTGAGTTAGATAAAATAGAAGTCTTCTAAGCATTTCAACACAATTTTTTCGAATAAGTCATGGCTGCAATATTTTGAATAGAAACTAGAAATCATCTATCGCTGGTAGGAAAATTCTATATCAGGTTGATTGTTATAAATGAATAATGATTTAATGAGACAGTGACTGTAAAACATTTCATGAAATAAGAATGGTGCAAAAATACTTTTTGCAATAGTTTTGTAGTGGACTATGCTGCCAGAAAGACAAATAAAGTTTAACCAAAAATATACAATGCATCTAAGCTTAGCCTTTTCATTGGAGGCAACTTCAAAGTTGAAGAGCTGAAAATGAGAAACTTGAAATAGTGCATTTATTTATCACATCAATTAATAGAGGTTAGGAAAACAGAGAGAAAGAGAGAGAGAGAGAGAGAGAGAAGGAACATTTATTACACAGTGACGATATAAATAAAATTAATAATAACAAAGGAATTAATTACAACAGGTTTTTCTTTGTTGCTGCATTTGGGTAAACAAATATTCATAATGTAAATAATTCGATTTTTGCACCAACCTATTGTAAAATATTGACTTATTGTTTACTAAAGTGGATATATGATTGATTCTAATTAATTACCAAGACATCTGCTATTTCAAATAGATTTGCTTTGTTACTAAAACTGGAGAAGATGTTCTTTTTAGTAAACAATGTTCTTTTTGACATCAAAATCTTCAAAGTTATCAAAATCAAATGATATATAACATTAATATTGTATGTATTTAATTTTTTTTATTAAATTGCACAAGAACACTCGAATACATATCATAAATAAATCAAAATACATTCTTTTAGTTGTAATTTGTGCTAATAAATTGGGTTTTATTTAACTCTTTATGCCTTTTAAGCAATGGTTATGCTTTACTTTACGGTAGTGTATGAGGTCTTAAGTAAAGTATATTAAAATCCAATTATAAAATTCTCTGGTTTACTTTTACTTTACGGCAGTGTACGACGAACTAGGTAAAATCCAATTAAGTTTGCTTTACTTTATGGCAGTGTACGACTAGGGTCAGATCACCGCTAGCAGCTCGACTAAAATACATCGAATCATCCAGTGTTATCCAAGTGGATTTTTGTGTACTCCGTCAATCAGTTATATTGACGACTTCGTGAAACCATGGTCAAACATTACAAGCAATTCCGTTTGTCGATTCTCATCAAAAAACAAGTAAACATCAGTTTGGCATCAACAAGATGAAGCCTTCGTCATCGGGACAATCCTTTATTAAACCTACGCCTGACTTGACTGATACAGTTACGGAGGCCTCCTTAGCTGCTGACATCCCTTTACATAAATTGTAGCTTCCTGCAATCAAAAAGCTATTTCGCACTATGGGTTTCAACTGCCCATCTGAGTCCAGCTGCCGTCAACGCATTTTCAAGTTGGCCGAGTTAAAGAAAGTAGAAATAAAGGCATGTGTAGAAGGAAAGAAGATCTTTATGATTGCAGATTAATCCGATATAAATGGCAAGAAATATTTCAATGTACTGATTGGAGATCTATCCTTTCCGGACAAAGTATATCTATACCATGTTGTTCCGCTTCTTCAAAGTGCAACAAGTTCATCTGTGTATCAAATTGTGGATGACACCTTACGAGCACTATTAATCAATGAATTGCGAATCAGACACTCTCATTGCTCGTGTCAAAGCATCTATTGTGAAGAATCGTGATAGGCGACAACTATTTTGAGATATTGGAATACCCCAGATACAATTGTAATAAGATGGGGATCGTGGTTGAGTTCCGCTGCCTACTGTGCAGCAAACTTACCTGCTGTGCGAGAAATCCTTTCGTCGTACCAGGATGATGGCGTTCTCGTTATTAGTGCGAAGGATGCAGTGCTTTCGTCTGAAGTGCCATTGGAACTTTCGCGTATAGTAGATTACAAGCCTCTAATTTCTCTTATTGAAAAGAGTGAAAGCATGCACGCTCACAAAGACCTTACGAATCTCGCTTTTGTCCAAGATGTGTGCCATATCAAAGACTATATTTCAAAAAGGTTGGAGAAGAGTGGCATCATGGAAATAGTGAACATGAGCAGAAACAGCACGAGTACAACCTCCTCCAGAACGCTGTTTCAACTTCAGCAGCGGTTGAGAAGAGCTTTTCTATCTTGATAATCCTACTTGAGTTCTACTTTTATGCATACATTATATAATAAATTTTCTGTAAATAGATATCAAATATATCAATATTTATGCCTTCAATAATGAAAAATTTTCTACATCTGAGATTGAGGAAAACTAAGCATGTTCCGTAATCCAATTATTGCTCCATAAATATTTTTGGATAATAAAGTCAATTTTATCATTTATTAGGTCAATTAAAAAACCGCCCTAATGATAAGTTATATTTTGTTACTATTGGTAAACAAAGAAGCACTGTAAGAGGTCAATACAGGTATTCTAGGATTGTACATGTATACAGAAATGAATTCGTAGACCTCAATGTCAAAATTTTTAGTTTTGCAACTTAATTTAGCATTATCCAATGCAAAAGTGACAACTCAAAACTTTCAATTTTGCTAATTTGAAATGTATTATAGATTATAACAAAAAGTGTGAACATGATCAGGAATGTAGTTCCTTAAATGTTGCTACAACCTATGCTTACCAACTTGCCCACCAACTGAGCTACTTTTTGGCATTCATTCTGGTCGTCAGCCTCGCAGTGCTATACACATTCTCTGTTATTTTACTTTGCCACAAAACACGGAAAACTACAGGCGGGTGGTTTGTTTAAATGTAAGTGTAATCCTACTTGAGTTCTACTTTTATGCATACATTATATAATAAATTTTCTATAGATATAAATTAAATATATAAATATTTATGCCTTCAATAATGAAAAATTTTCTACATCTGAGATTGAGGAAAACTAAGCATGTTCCGTAATCCAATTATTGCTCCACGAAAAGGATTTAGTGGTGTATCTAACTGCAATTACCATTACTTTCGCTTAGAATAGAAAAGAATCCAAAACGAAATCGATTTGAGTTCATAAAAAAAGAGCTGTTTAACACGAACATGTAATACATGTAAATACTCAATTAAAGTTAGTTTTCCTTTACTCTGACAGGAAATTGACACAAAAAGGTAACCATGAGAAGTCAACTAAATGCATGTTTTCAAGAATTTTCTTACCGGCTTGAAAACCTTCGTTCTTTCAAATTTCGTTATCAAGTTCTTTGTGGTTGAGTAATTCAAGGACTGTTTAGATTAAAGATTCTGTCTGAAAGGATTTCAAGACATTCGGTGCTTTTGTAATTTAATTTCATTGTGTTAGAGGTTAGAATTGTCTTAGAATTTATTTCACAAACATTAAAATTTATAGATTTTAATATTTATTAAGTGCATTTCAATGTTTTGATTTTACCTGTGCATGATACAACAAAGATAATTTCACGGAAATGAGTATTTGAGGGAGACTTTTGTTCTCCGATAGCCAAACGTTATATTCATTAATTTAAAATTAATATAGGAATTGAATACATTCAAACCAAAAATTAGTCACTACAACTATTAAGAAGCGGTTCGCAGGAGATCGATATTAACCTTTTTCACCTCAGCGAGTTCATCAATATTCGCTGGATTACCTCGAGCTCAAATATGAGAAGCAACCATTTCTGATAGTGTGATTGTTAATGTAAATAGAATGTGAATTTTAAAATTAACAATTTAATAGAAGCAGTTTATTGAAAAAATTAATTTCTTAAAAAAACTCCTGTGTTTGGATATCTGCGGTGGGACCTATCCTTTAACACTTGAAGCAATAAGTATGAAGTCCAAGATGTACTTGAAGTTGCTTGGATTGGTTAGATTTGGAAGGTCATACAAATAAGCATTTGTGACAAATTTAAAGATGGGTCATTTTTCGAGACAAATCGTTTGACAAAATGTTCGCACATAAATTATGAATATAAATGACACAGACAGAAATCCTCATGGGAGTTTATTGAAGTTGTGGTTTTGAACTAAAATTGAATTCATCTGAGATTTGGTCCAAATTTATATTCATTTTATAATGGGTTTTGCCATAAATTATCTCTGACAATATACGCCTACATGTCTGCAAACAATTTTATAATTTGTTCTAACAAACGTGGAAGCATGGGTGAGTAAGAATATATGCAGATATTTACACAATAGAGTCAAAATAGTAAATGAAAATATTGTAAACCAATATTGAAAAAGTTTGTAATATTGTACCTAATATTAAACTCAGGTTTCTAGCAATCAGTAGACTGCAATAATTCTTAAAAAATTGAATCTTGCGAAAAAAAACACTTTTATATAACTAAGACATCATTTTACCATTGAAATAATGAATGTAAAGGTTTTGGAAATTTCAAATTATACAGCATTGTTCTATTTGCACATTTTGAATGAAGACTTCATTCTAATGGTGTCCTTGATTCATCCAAATTCTTGATAAAATATGAATGAATTGTAGTATTTGTAGTTAAAATATGGCAAAAGTAGATTAATTTTGATTCAAGATTATAGAAGCTATAAAGACCAAATATAAGAGACCGTAAATGTGAAATTCAAAGCATTAATAAATCTGTCCTAACTATTGATAAAGATTAAACTGTTGAGAGTAGCTTAGCTAATAATCAAATCATTAAATTGTGATTTGTTAAAATATATGTAATGAACTTGTCAATTCTAAAAGAACAAAAGTGCAAAAAATAGAAAAACCTTTAGACTCAGTTAAGTTGAATAATGTGGAAAAGCTCCTCTAATCTAGAATTTTTTAGTAGGCGTTATTTTCAAAACATGCAAATTGTTGTCTAGTAAGTTTTGATAAAATTTATCTTACTATCAGGAAAAATGTACAATTTATGTTTTAACATGATACATTAAAGATGCCATTTTGAAATTTAAGAACCTCTCCAGGTTATAATAACAGTTTTCGACACAATGAACTAAATTTCTGCTAAATTTATGATTGTGAGACATGAAGCTTAAGTAGCATGTAATCTTGACATACCTATCTCATTGCAAACACTATCTTTAACACGTCTACAAATAAATGACGTTCTAAATAAACAAAAAGGCTTGATAAAATCTGAATTTTGTAAATGGTATATTTTCCTTAACGACATCAACAAACAGGCGACTGTGTACATAAGTAATCGACAGAGAGCAGCTAGCTGTCATCTACCTTATGAGTGAATACATCATCAAGCCGGTAAAATCAAGGGCCCCAACTTGTGCCAGGTGTCGTAATCATAATCAACACAATGCTCTTAAGGGCCATAAGAAGGTTTGTCCATGGAGAACCTGCAACTGTCAAAAGTGTATTCTAATAAGGTAAAAACTTTTAATAAAATAATTCATTTATTTTGTTTTTTAACAGTGAAGTTTAAAATTATCACAATTATACGCAGAGTAACAAAGCCGGCATGAAAATTCCGTTTTTGGCACTCATTGCTACATAGATTCTCAGTATTTTAAAATAAATCTTTGTCCGAGCAGACAGATTCTAGTATAATGATTTGTTAACATATTTTTAATTTCGACTATTTAAAAGAAAAATGTTGGGCTGAGAATTTCGTCACTCATGCAATTGTTGAAACTCATTGTGCTATTTACGTGGAATATTTTTAACAAAATACATTTTTTGGCATGATTTAATTATCAGTATTCGGAAAGTTAGCAACATAAATGAATTTAAGAAACTGTTAAAACACAATTTACTAGCAGAATATAATAAAGAATATATTAGTCAAAGATGTCGCAAAACGTCTTAATTATATTCTATTTTATTTGTAAATATCTGTGTGGTTTATTAAGTTATTTCTTCTTACGTAGTTTATAGCAATCGTATGTTTAGTCCAGTTTTGCATTTAATCATTTTAAACTATTTTATGACTGAAGTTAAAATTACTAAAAATGAAATGGGCAAAATATCATTGTAAATGGCGCCAAGAAACTCTTTGCTTTCGAAAGTTAGTGAATTTATCAAAAGGTTAAATCTCAAACTTTAAAGTATAGTCTATCTTTTGTCACTCTGAAACCATGTCTAATTTCTTAGTTAGTCTAGGATGTCCATCATGAATATTTGAATACATTGTTTAATTATTTCAATGAAAAGGCAAACGCTGTTGTTTTTTTTCAAATTTTCTTAAAATTTTTTTTAAACTTTTTCTTTCTATTTTTTATGTATACGTAGTATAAAATGGCGATTTTGTTTCATGTATAAAATCAAAGCTACTAATATGCCGTGTCACAACCTTGGCAACTGCATAAGTTCAGTGGCTGACTGTATGCTCTGTGAATTTTTGATTAATTTGCAAATACACAGTGATCGTAATCCTGTTGCTTATTAACAAGCCTATCTGAAAATTCTAAAAAAAAAATTAAGGAAGATTTTGAAACGGATGAACAGAATTTTGCAATAGTCAGGTTGGTGCAGGGTATCCCCATGGCTTTCTTGGTGTGTGTCGGGCCTTCGTGTTTCATGGGGATTTGTGAGGCTAATACTGTAACTGTAAGTTCTATTATAGTGGTGTTTTTTACTACTGGCCCTTCAAATTTCAAAGCATAATTGCTATTATTTCTGCTTTTTTCATCTTCGAAATACTTAATCTGAATCAAAATGCAGTAGTTAAAGATAAACATTAAAAATTATTTTTCAAAATTCTGATTTTTTAAATAAACAATCAATTTGGTTCTTTACAGAATAAATATAAAGGTGGGTAGAAGCAGGCTTGCTGTTGTGTGTTGTGTGTACATAACACAACATGTTGTGAGGGGCACAAAAATCCAGACCTACAAAATTAAAAATTTTGCATTTATCCAAAATAAATCGTACTCATACTTTGTTTTTTATTTTCAACTTATCATGAGCTTTAGACCACCTTTTCCCATACCACTAGATATGGTGAGAATTTCAAAGTTACTTATCAGGACATACAAGCATGTTTGATTAGATGTTTTTCCCAATTTGGTTTGTTTAAAAATATTTGAAAATGTGATGAAGAAGAATGAAACCCTATGTTTGCACTATGAAGCTAATATCCTTTCACTAATACTTGAATGAAGTGGTGAGTTTGGGATGGTCTGGCATTAGTAAAATTTAACTAAATGTGCGGACTTCTATTTTCAGACACACTTTGGCTTGTATATAACATGTAGATTTAATATTGAAATCTTAATGAAATTAGGTTGAGTAGATCTCATTCTTTGTCAATCCTCTGGACCTAGCTCTCAGCCTTAGTATTTCTGTTTATTTGGAATAAAAATGAAAATTTTGTTGGTGTTGAAAAAAGAATAATATGAGGATGATGATGATGATGATGATGATGATGATGATGATGATGATGATGATGATAATGATGATTATGATTATGATTATGATTATGATGAGGATGATGATGATAATGATGATACTTTTAATTCGAATCACTGCGAATTGCTTTCATTCAAATTTATTTGTTAAAATATTCGTATATTTTTTCATTTATATTTTTTCCTAGATAATAGTTTTTCTAAATGAGACTGGTTTGATAAGAAATTGCATTATATCTTGGGAACTACACAAGGCTTCCTAGTTTCATGGAAACTATAGAAATATTACAAAAAAATAATTATTACTTTGCCTATTTAACTGTATTATTGAATTATGCAGTTCTAAATTTTATGAAAATACGATCATTTCTTTTCCTATCTTAGTATTGTACTGTGACATGTTTAGAAAACAAATTGTTTTAGTGGATATCTTATAAATACACGTCATACACATTCTTTTATAGAGAGTGATTTTTAATGATAGGACCCAAAAAATCTTTCATAGCTTTCTAATTATTTGATGACTTTTATTGAACAAGCATTAAAAATCTTAAAATACTAGTTTTAATTAGTTACTTTTTAAATACAACATTTTTCATGTGGTGCCCTTCTGAAAGCAAACAAGTATTGACATGAACTTGCAAACTGCTCATTACTGCATGGTAAGATCAAACCCAATTTACTGAAATTCTGTTTGGTTGGCTGCCTTACGCTGGTCAGCTTTTGACGGTAAACTCTTTTTGTCATCCCCAACAAAAAAAAATAAAGGCAATAGGCCCTGGGGATTGACCAAGTTATTCAATATCACAAATCTTGAAATCAATTTCCGATCATTAAAAATCACCGTGCATATTCAAATTGGGATCAAAATTCTGCCCCATGAACAAGCCTGACACTAGTAATAATAATACGATTAAAAGAAGATTGATAAAAGATTATATTTTATTACATCCCGACAAAATCATGCAACAGAAGATTTTAGAAATATTATATAAATTGAAAAACGATATCTTAGAATACAATATTTGACGTGGTACACATTAATGTAAAAAATTAAAAGCAAGATTATTAAAAACTCATTTTTTTACGATTTTTAACTACTGCCCAGATAACAATTTAAGGGCTAAACAACGTTGTTTTTGGTTGTTATGTGGTTGTTTTATGTGTCAAAAACAACGTTGTTTTAACGTCGAAATGGTACCATTTCATTGGTCGAAACAACGTTGCTTCAACAACGTCACATTAGGTTGCTTTTTGGTTGTTTTTTATGAATGAAACAGCAACATTTTGAGGTTGTAACAGCGTTGTTTTATGTTGTCACATGATTGTTTTAGCATTACTTTTATATGCAAAATAAAATTTTATATTACTAAGCTGTTTAAACTTTGCATTTAAACAATCACAAGCCCAACAAAGGACAGACCATTATCTTTGAGATACTGTCAAGCATATTCAATATAAACATTTTTTAAAGATTTAAATGAATGTCTTGTATATAAATGATAACAATGAGCATAAAAATCTGCCAAATTTAACAAAAACTTAAAACTCTAAAATTAAGCACAATTTTGTAAGAGTACTTTCTTAAGTCGTGAAAAATCTCTTCAGCTCAATTATAACTTATGCTATTTAACTGTCAAAATAAGTTTTGAATCTAAAGTGACTTACTACAGTAACCAAGAATTATCATTTTCGTTACATCTACAATAAAAAAATAGAAACAATAAACTGTTAGCACTTAATAGTGATTTTTGGAGACTTTTTCTATTTATTGTAGTAAGCACTAACTTTAATAATAAATAAAATAATTAATAACAGATCATAATACAAGACCGCAGACAAGGGCGGATACAGAGGGGCCTGGGCTCCCTCTAAAATAAGAAAAATTCAGTAAAATTTTACAATAAAACTTACAAACGAAAATTCCTTAGTACCGTTAATTGGGGTAAATAGAAGCGGTTTTTTTCAAAGATCTAGTATTTGTAAAATATATTTCATTCAACCTTTACACTATAATGTGTCCTATAGATCATTAGATTACGTTTCAATAAATGTAAGAATACTTAGTTTTCAGGAACTTTTTAAGTTTTGAAAGTGTTTCTATTTGTCTTTTTGGATGGGGTGGATAGTAAAACGTGATTTCACTAAATATATTCCTTTTCACACTTTCTATTGAGTGAAAAGATACAGTGAAGGTGCTGTAAGAATTGCGAATTGTATGATAAATGTGTAATGACAACTAGCTTTATGTATGTTCAATTACAATATCATATAGCAATCTAGTGCAAATTGAAATCACTGATATCTTCCAGTTCTGCTAAACTGTTCTCTTAATGATATTCGTTTTTTTTTAATTCACAAACTCATATAATTTTTTATATTAAATATTACTTAATTTTCTTAAAATATAATTTATAGACATGTATATATTTACTTTTGGAAGTTTATTAACTTTTTTTAGTTAAGATTCCTTTTTTCTGTGGTTATTTTAATTTTAGCATAAAATTTTAAATAATTCTACTTTTAAAAAAACTAATGAAATTAGATGAGCATAGCTACGGCTACTCTGTGATACATAAACCTATAGTGATAAAATTTTTTTTCATATCTACCATTTCTATTTACCACACTGCTTCTCAATCAAATTTTTGTATTCAAATTCAACACCATGCACCTACTCCAAAAATCTGAAAACATATGTGTGACATATAAAACTCAGCACATTGTTTTTAATTTTAGACATTTTTTATTTTAGCAAGAACTTTTCATTTTTTGAATTGGGTGATTTTTTTTAATTTTATCAACATATTTAACAATATTGATTGAATTTGAGATTAAGCACACATTCATAACATTAGGTGAACATTTTGAATTTACTTATCTTATGCAATTGAAAATGCACTCAAAATCTGTCTATTTTGTAATGGATAATTCAAAAATCTAAAAACTGCTATTATTAAAGTGTGATCTGAAAATTGAAAAAAATTCTGAAAAATTGCACAAATTCTATGTTTCCATTCTTTGGAGTCAGTAAATGTTGGTGAAGCCCGTTCATTGTGATGCATTTCAAGAAGTAAAAATTCAATAGTTTGTACCCTTCCTAGTACCCAATTATGCACTTGACCACAGATTATTTTGAAAGATATTGAAATTGGCACTTTTCAAGTTGTCTTACCCTGTTCTTGGCCACTTTCATCATTTTGAATATGTTTGATTTCAAATCATCAATTGAACTGCGAAACTGGAACTTTCGGAAGCTGTCTAGTAAACATCATTTGAACATCATCCGTGTGCTGGTGAGCTGTGAAGCTTTAGTGTGTTAAGAATATGCAAAATTTAATAGGCCAATGATATCTGCAGCTAATGTACACTAATGAGAAAATAACAGAAGGACAGGAATGCGCATACAACCTTACTTTTTAAAATCTAACATCAAGGCAAATGGTTGGGGTCAGTGTTGGGACCATAATTGAGTACTGGGACAACGTATTGCAGAATTTTACTTTTTGTCAATTTCAACCCAACTAAAATTCATGTTATAACAAAACAGTCCCTAGAATTGGCATGGGTGGAACTGTGACTAAGTCCAATAGGATTCATTAACACTGCGACCAATAACATTTTATTCCTACAGAACCACAGTTATGACTCGCTGAGTCCTGTATATTTAAATCATTGATAAAATATGCCAGCAAATTTTGAAATTTTTTGCTAATTTCTAGTGATTCTATTTAGTGAAAGAAGACAAATTATGGCGAAACAAGTTGCTCTTCGACGAAGGCAAGAAGCAGAAGAAAAACAGCCTACAACTGCGTTTGCAGATTCGACTGTTGAGCATAAAAGGCCTAAGTTACAAAATATCACCGGTAAGTCTGGTTTTTTTCATCGCGAATGCTTATCGAATATGTATATTCTTTTCAATTTAGTTTACATCAACATTTTTCCCAAAAAGGAGTAGTCAATCTTCACAGAATGATCAGTATAAACATTCCACTAAAATGTGAAGCAAAATGCTATGCATCTTCATAACTCAATTATTAATACTTATTTAATCAGTGTTTAAATGAGTGCATACATATGAGTTAATAATTACAACTAGAATAGCAAAATGATTTAAATATACGAAATTTATAACAGAGCATTTCATATTTATGAATTAGACGGTGTGATTTTTGGTAATTCTGAGTTTGGACAAATTCAATGTGGATTGAAATGTGCCCAGTATTCGTAGTTGCATCCGTTTACATTACTGTTAATATTAAAATAGCGTTCATATCATTCATATAAAAAAGTTTAAAAAACTTAACAATTTGCATTTTCAGTTCCCCACTCGGATGTTCCCTATTAAAACATCTTGCCTAAGCTCTTGTCTCATATTATAAAAAATTCCTAATGGAAGTAGTTCACATAAGAGAATCTTTAGGATTTTGAGCTATTTCTTCAGATATTGGACTTTTCTTTTTGGTTGGGCTTTTAATTGACTATCAATCTTCTTTAGCATGATTTTTGGATTAATTTTCTTGTTTGAAGCAATTGCATTCCTTCCACATGCAAAATGCAATTTTCTTTGCTAAAGGTCACAACTTTCCATTAGCAGAAACCGTGTTTCAACACTTAACTCTATCATAAACTTCCTAGTATATATTATTTAATAAAATATTAAGAAATATAAATATAAAGTTGAATATATCGCATCATTTAACTAAAATGTTAGCCAGTTGTCAAAATGATTATTTACTGACAGTTAGTAATATCAGCAAAATTAGATAGAAGCCTTCACTCTACTTCTTTTGAGTTCCTTTCTCTTTTCTGTCATTGTCATGCCAGCAGCAATTACAAAGCGAAAGGAGGTTTCGCATGGAACGAATGGGAATACTATTTCGCAAATTTCGGGCAGCTTGAACCAAGATTTTATCAAATTTTCGGACAGCAGATGAACATTTTACATATTGAACTAACTCGCTAAAATTGACCTTTTCTTGTGAACTAAGGCGTTAACTAGAGAGAAATTAGCAATTTCCAAATATAACATAACTTGAAAAACAGCTAACAATTTCCATAACGAGTTAACAATATTGTGATTGTGACCTGAATTTAACGAGCGCGTAATATCACTAATTAAAGCCTTAGTGCATATAATTATATACCGTTTTGTAGAGTATCCCTTCTGGAACATTTACATCATAAATTTGACCGATTTATTGAATTTATTTTAGAGTTTTCAGTTATTGTAAATTCAAAAAAACTAAGCCCACAAAGCCGTCATTTTTTGTAGGTTCAAATTGCAAATTTTCCACTCATCTGAAACGAATTCGCTATATTAAAATAATTGACCTCAAAAAAACTAAGCCCACAAAGCCGTCATTTTTTGTAGGTTCAAATTGCAAATTTTCCACTCATCTGAAACGAATTCGCTATATTAATATAATTGACCAAATCAAATTGTTCAAAAACAAATATGCCGCTAAAATTAAAATGCATTTATGTCAAATCACTATCAAAATTTCTGGATGCTATGAATGTATTATTTCTGCTAGAGTAGTTCTTCGCATTTTCAAGTAAACTTCACTGCAAATTCAGCAGAAATGGCAAAAGTATACTTTTAATTGATTCAAATTGTATTCAAGTAAACCAGAGTACAAATAAATATAGCAAGGTGAGGCAAAACAAGAATAGTTAAGAAGATGACTCTGAAAATTGCATTTAAGATATGTTCTAGAACTTATTAATACCTTTATGGAACCACAAAATACCCAAAATTTTCATATTGGATGTAAGCATTTTACTTCAGTTGGTTTTCAACTATATTATTTTTTAAAATGAATTTTTAACCAAATCTCACCAATGTTTGTCATTACTTTCAGATACATTGCTGCACAAACCAGGAGCGAGTCCATAAAAAGATATCTCACGTTTAATCCCCAATTCTCCGGATACCTATGTGGAAAAAGCTAATTTCGCGTTTTGTCCCATCCTAATACTGCATTTTGTAAAATTTAGTACACAAAATACAAGTTGATTACAAATTAAAGTTCAAGTATTGATTAACTCCTAAGCAACAATTTCTCACAGATGGCAGACAACTGCTATATGCTGAAGTCTCTCTTCAACACTAAATTGAGAAAATTTGCAAAAGCTCCTCACACTGTTAGCACGCACCGCAATCTTAAACTTGCTTGGCTAATTACAGATAGTTGTTGGTCATACCAAAACAGCATATTTTCAGTCAGCTGCAGCAAACCAATTTCTTACAAATAAAATTTCCCATTTCACCCAACCAACCTATTTTACCTCGCCTTCTCATACTAAAAATTCCCCAATGGATAACGCCATAAATTCAATTTGAATATTCCTTGCAAAGCAAATGACTATTAATCAAAGTGTAGTTAGAGGGAACATGCGGTAATGTCTGCACTTCTGGCTTTCAACATTGACTTTTTTTGGTTAAGGAATAAAGTACTTCATTAAAAAATTAGAATGCACATTAACGGACAATTTTTGCAATATCTTGATAGTTTTTGGAAAGATCTACCATGTGATTGAACACTAAGCTTGACCAAAATTGAAATGTCCCCTTCTCCATCAGAAATTCCTGCTTTAAATAACATTTTCAATACTAAAGACACTTGCACACATGAAAGAATTTCAAAATTCTGAAAAAGTTGTAAAACAATTGTAGTGGGCCTTGAAATGCATTAAAGTTCTGTAAAATTCTAAAATATATTAATTAAACGTAGGAATTTTACAATAACTTAAGCACTTCATATGTGTTTGACAAGTCTGAAGTTGACGAGTAACGAGTGTCCCCTTGACCTCAATTGGCTATCAAACTTCAAATGATGCCGAAAAGATGCGTTTGCAGACATTGTTAGTTCAAGTGTCAAAACAATCTTCAATGAATAGAATTAGCAAATTGGTAAACAAGTCATTTATAGTGTTAACAAATATCAAGGTGTGATATTACTTTCAATGAGTAATTTTGCATTCTGCAGGTATTAAGTCTTAAATACCTAGTCAAATTTAAGTTGACGGTAAGTATAGTTATAAAATAAACATATTTTTAGATATTCTAAAATAAATCTATGCCACTCTTCCTCATTCACCTAATTATTAATTGAATTTAAAATGCATTCAGACGAGCATCTTTTTAATATATGCTTATTTATGCATGTATCAGTCTAAAAACGTTCACAGGAGTGTTTTTTAATATAGACAGTCGCAAAAACAGCAGTTTTACAATATATTGTTCTTTATATTAACTAAAATTAAAAATTGCACAAAAATAGCATTATAACCATAAACAAAAGAGTATGCCCTAAAAGTAGTTATCTCCTCCTTAAATGGTCATCTTTGAAATTAATGAATTCATTTCTCAAAGTTACTCCGCTCTGGTGTTATGGAGGACCTGAGACACAAGATTCGATTTTCGGCAATCAAGCAAGAAAATATTCGAGGCTATCATTAAGATAGACAGGTCCTCAAAACGTTGCTTATTACCAAGATCTTGTCAAGAGGGAATACCTCGATTAATGTGGGTCAGAACGGATAAGATAAGACAATGCAAAGCTTCCTGGACTGTGTCTTGCATATCATGACTTAATAATTTATATTTTTGGCACTTTGAAAAACATTCATGGGATTTGAACGTAAGAACTTAAGCTAAGAAATAAAGTTTGAAATCAAATTTTTAATTTTTAACAGCTTATATGTAAATAAAATTGTGACTTGAAAATTTTAAACTTTATCTTGGTCACATTTTAAAAGCCTTGTAATTACCACTAATTGGATGCTTATGCTCGCCATAATAGCTCGGGTATTTTTAAGGATATATCCAGGGTATTTTATTGGGATCGAACTTCTTTTACAAACTATGATTCATTCATATATACTTGAAATAAAACTAACATGATAGGCATGTGCAAGAAAACATCTAATCCTTGCTGTAATGGGGTAATAGTTGGAAGTTTTTAAGCTATTTAAGAATAACATTGTGGGGGAAAATTATATTAGAAATTTATTGGTTAGTGTTTTGATTTCATGTTTTTGTGCTCTATTCAATTGGACAACATTTATTCTTAGCCTTTTAATTTTGATTTTTGCGACATTAATGCTATTTGATTTTTCCCGTTTGGGGATATTGAGTAGAGTCCCAGGTTTTTCTTTGTTCCAAACTCATGAAATTTTCTGGACCCATAGTCCCATTCACCTCACAGCATAACTTCTGTATTGAACAAAATTTATGAGTAATATTCTGAAATCCGTAGGACAAGATCCCATTGAGTTTTTTTAGTCACAGTAAATCACGTGGAGCTAAACGGTCCCGCAGAATCAAAATATTGACCCTTCCTAAATGCTACTTCATCGGAAACTTTCAGATGTAATTTATTATAAATAATCCAATCAATTAGATTTAGTTGTTATTTATAAACGGCTGTACCAAACGTCTTTTTTTGAGGATATAGGTTATTCTAGGACGGGTATAAATTATTTGCATTCCTTGAGGCAGTGATGCACAACTCAAAACTGGTGAAAATAAAGAGAAATATAAACTACCACATGTGTGACCGCTTATGTATTGTTTCATTGTTTAGTGCTCTATGCTTTTAAAGATTCGCAGAACAAAGAAGCCTATTAAAACACTTGCACATGCCTTGAGTTGTGCACCCTGCCTTATGGCTTAGCGAATGATATGCATGTATTTCCTGTATTTTCTTTTAGAGTCTGGTTTGTCCAATGATATTTATTATTCAGATGTTCCACAAGCGGCATATCCAACTGTCAATAATATATCGCATTTCAACTCATGTATTCCAGGAGAATTTAATCCTATCCCTTATTCTGTCGGACCATCGACCAGGGTTGGTATGCTTAAATATATGTATTCATAGATTTATAAGTACATAAGTATAAACTTCGTATAAATAATGAAAGTATAACATTAATTAACACTTAGAGAATACACTGAAATAAACTATGTAATCTTAAACTTATGTTTGAATTGCATGCATATAAGTGCAATTTCCAAGAGAATACGATGATTTTTTTATCATTGCATTATTCTGATAAAGTTCATGTATTATATTGTATTATGCCTTTGTGTATCCTAGAAAATTAAGTGTACAGAATAGTGAGAATTCCTTTGGATTTCATCATGGTTTCACCAGAGGCCTTTCACTTACACAGCAAATAACTTAGGTTTCTCCATGATTACAATTACTCTTTTAGGCTAAACTTAGACTAGACATCTTCAGTGTTTATAGTTCTTTATAACTGAATTCCTAAAAAATAATACATCAAAGCAGAATAATGGATCAATTTTTAGAAATAAAACTCTGCCTCATCAGAAAAGTCTTCAATTATGTTTAGAATTTTGGCTTATTAACTTTTCACTTTGTAAATCACTGAACTCCTATTTCTTCACAAACAAAATTCAAATTTTAGTGTGAAATTTACAGTGCATGTGATTTAATTCGATTTTCTCGAAGCTGTTAGGATTATAGATATTTGTACATAGCTTAACTCCACTAACATTCTTTATTTTAGACGTTTTCGCAATATCATTCGACCGTTCCTGAAAATGAAGTTGTTCCTTCAATGATATCCCCTAAGCAAGGTAAGAATGTTAATGTTCTAGTGAAAACCTTACTTCATTTTGGATGTGATCCAATCAATATAAAATAATTATACTATATATATATAATATATATATATATATATATATATATCGTTGTTTCTAATATATAAGATCGCGAACTACATTGAAAAATTGCCAAAAGCAGAGAAGCAAAGATCGACTTGGGCCGAAAGCTTAGGCCCAACCTCGACTTCTTAAATTATTGCCAATTCGGCTCATTTCATGATATTTGCCAAAAACTTGTTAAACATGTCGAAACGGCGTTAAACAATCTTCACATTGAAATTGAAAAACCAATGTTTCGTTTTAGCAAAGGGTGAGATGCTAATGTAAAATTTCAAAATGTCAATTAATAATAGGTACTTTATTTTTGTTGACGACAAATTTTGTGTTTAGTTAATATTTGTATTTGACATATTTTTGATAATGATTATGAGGTTATTGTGAAGTCTTTGGTTATTTTTTATATATAATTCCGTATTTGCAATCTATTAAAATTATGAAAAATTAATAAAAAATTCAGACAATTTAATCAATTATCATAACAAAAATGATAATTAATGAATATATAAGTTTTAAAGAAGTTATTTAGTCGTTGTGATAAGTAGTTTTATGACATTGACGATTTTTTTGCTAGAGAGCCATAGCCTAAAATCTTGGCTAAAATATGACGCCATTTCATATTTTGTGTTATCTCTCCCCACCCGCTATTTAAATATTTGCAAACATATGCTAGATTTATCAACAGTAATAATTGTAGCTCAATTCAATAATTTTCAATATGAATTATGAAATATTTATAATGTACTACTATTAATATGCTAATTAGTGGTTCAACACAAGGCTTTGGTTTGCTTACAAAGCAATTTTAACATTTTGCAATGTTTAGTCCATCAGCGCCTTTTCCCTCACATCTTTTTACATAGTCATTTTGCTTGTATCAAAATGAATTTGTTTTCATTGAGTTGGTACAGCCATGATGAAGAATCGAAGTATGTTAGGCTTGGGTTAGGGTAGAGTTTAGTTTAGTGCTAGGATTATGTTTTGTGCTTGGATAGAGTTAGGATTTGGGATATGGTTAGACGTTAGCGGTAGGTTTGGAGTTAGGGTTATGGTTTCTGATATGTTTTAGATTAGGATTATAAAATTTATAACTATTATGTTGATAAATTTGCATATTTTTGCAGATACTTGGGTGTAGAGATAACGCAAAAGTACCAATCATTCTAGTTGTTATTCTGAAAAAATTATGTTTTGTCTAAGAAAATTTCAAATGTTGCCATCCTATTGCGCATTTTCGTCATTTGTATTTAAACAATTCTAAATTTGTTTAAAAACGAATAAATTTATATTCATTCAAAAACCATAATTGTCAAATTATGAGCGTTTATGATCTAATCTACATTCAAGTACATGCAAGTAAAATGTACTATCACGTGGTGGTATTCAACATCGACGATTTTCCAAGTTGCATAAATAATGAAATTTGTAGGGAAGCTTCCGCAGTTCTTTTATTTAAAGAATGTTAATTTTCAAAACTAAAAGTAATTAAATATGAATTTTGAATTAGGATAAAGTATGCAGTTTTAGTTGGAATTCTCCGATCTATACAAGGCTTTTCAACCCAAAAAAATGAAAATATTTTAAGTGGTTTTATTAAATATTGTTATTGAGCATAAAACATGTACTAGGGACTACAAATTCATTCTCAAGAAATAGTTGATTGCACTGTAGAAAAATATCTAGCGCCCAGTAAAAATATTTTGTAGGAACTAAACATTATTGATCGCACATTTTATATTAAAACGAAAAACTTAGCAATGAAATATTTGATAGGACCTCAGGGATAAACAAAATATTAGTGGAAAGACAAATATATTTTAAATTGAGTTAGGTGTGCACATATTTTGAAAACACAAATATGGTATTAAAAAATAGTGGTGAATTTTCTAATATATATATATATATATATACATATATATATATGTGTATTAATACTTATTATATACTATATCATCCATATTATGCTGCCTCGTCAGGCACTCCAATGAGATAGCAACCTGACGTATCGTACATTAAGATCTATTTTTTCCCGAGGCAACAAATTCGATAATCATCTGGATGACTCTGGATGTCTCTGGGTGACTCTTGGTGACTCCGTGCGGCAAGCTGATGAAGTTATAGCATACTTATTTTTTCTAATATGCCTATATATAACACAGTAGTTTGCCATAAATTTGTTTATATATTTACATGTGTTGAGTTACGTGCTGTCCCTGTTTCGTACAATTCTGATTAAAGTAGTGTTGCTACACCAAGTACTCAAATAATTTCACGAAGTACATAATTTTAAACGATTTATTTTGTGGGGAATTACACGCAGGCCCGTGGCATGTTATTTGCAAGTTTAGTGGGGCATGGCCCCGCAAAGTTCAATAAATTAATCATTATTTCACTCATATGAAATAGTTTCGCACTTTTCATTGAATTTTTTAATAGAATGGCGTTAGTATTTTATATATTTCAACTAAAAATTTTCACTCTAACTTAGTTACAGAATATTAGAATTAATACTATTAAGTTTTGTATTCAGGATGCCGAAAGGAAGGGGCCAAGTGACCCAACAGGAAGGGCCATGCCCCCTGCCCCCCTCCTTAGCCACGGCCCTAATCACACAAGTACACGGTAAACAAAAAAGAGTTCGTTTCCAATGCTATTGTCTCGCAATTTGGCGTTTAAGTTATAATAAAAAGGGGGTAAACTTGTAAACAATGATTTTCCATATTCATTGAAATTATACTTGATTGCAAACTCTAAGTTGATTAATTAAAACTTTTTACCTCCACCGAGGTTATGTTTTTGGTAGCGTTGGTTTGTTTGTCTGTTTGTCTGTTAGCAACTTTACGGAAAAAGTAATAGATGGATTGACCTCAAATTTTTACCAGAGGTGCGTCTCCGCCCAAGGAGGAATCCATTAAATTTTGGTGCTGATCCGGGGGACACAAGCTGCGTGGCGGAGGTCTGTGCTCTTCAAGTGCTTTTCTAGTTTTCATATGGATTTCGTTGCATCACTAAAAGAAGGAAGTATATTATATCCACTTTATAATTTGCGAGAAGAAACCTAAATGCCAATAATTTAGAATACCTTAAATTTGATGAGAATAACTTTGGTGGTCAACAGGCAGCAAGTTTGGTAAGAGATTTTCTTAAATTGTGTTTATAATATCATGTTGATTTTTAAAGTACTGTACATCTGATTTAGAAATTTAGTCTCTCATAATAAAAATATTAATTCAGTTTTAATTTGTTTTCAAATGAAGGCAAGCATAAAAACTATATTCCTCTAAACACTACTATGATTTCGTTATTTTTAATTTTTCGTAGTTTTTATTTTTTTTCTGTTCAAAGTGATATAAAATGATGCTGAAAGCAAATCTGAAACCGTCAATGAATTTTAAAAAAGCAATCCAAGCAAAATGTTGCCTATTTGCTTTATATATACGCCATTAAATTCTCGAATGGAATGCTGGAAATCCCTTCACTTAACTTCAATTATTTCTCATTTGGAAATATAGAAACGATTTTTAGCTTGTTTTAAATAGCTTTACCTTACGATATATTTAACTTGATGTCATAGTTCTATAAATGTAATAAATCAATTTCTCATTACTCAATTCTCATAATTAAAAAGTTCAATATAACCTATCTTCATTATACGATCAAATTGTGAAGTCTATTAAATCATGTAGTTAAGATGCAGTCCAAGCTTTGTTGGAGAACAGAGTTGGTTTGTATCGCGATTACACGATGTAATTACCCAATTAAGTCGGCCCAATTATATCGTGGAATAAAGACTGGTCTTTGTACGTCAAAACCACTGTTTCGGTTTCGGTTCAGTATACTATTAATATCTATTAGTGTCTACAGAAGCAAACGCTGTTAAAATATCTAGAGAAATCACTGTATATAGAGTGCCGCCGGAAATGGGGTGGCAATCGCCACCGAAATATTCGTATTGGCGTGTTAGTGCCACCCCGATATTTTAATCGGACTAAAATTTATCCTAAGAAAATAAAAGCAGATTCGCGCTACCATGAATATTACTAGTCAAATTCACATAAACTGGAATCTCTAAATGAAGATCATATATTTTGAAAAATTAACCTCAAACAGCCTGGCGTTTTTTAAAAGGACAAATCGCTTTTCCACATCTTCAAATAATTGTGTCCAAGTCTATTAGGAAATTTGGAAATCGTAAGCCATGAACACATCCTTTGGTGAACATGCTTGAGTGTAATGTTGAATTTTTCTGTTAAAGCATATTGCTGTACCTGAAGCAGTTAAGAGTTCAACTATTTTTCTTTGACTATTCCAAATTTTTGAAAAATATTTAAATTTTATCCATGCTTAACATTCATGTATTTATAGGGTTTCGAATGAATTAATAAATATATTACACAAATTTTGCCACGTCAATGTTGAATCGCTTCCGACGTCAACATGTATATATTGTTTATTTCCTACAGTCAAAATCTGTTTTGGGACGTCAAGTTTATACTAGTGCAAGCTCTTATTAATTTTATGGGTAATAGTAAGCATTCAAAGTCCTTAATTAAATATGCGATCGAAATTTTTTTTAAATAGGGAGTATGTTTAACCTTTTTTTAATGTTCAGCGAAAACTGATTATATTGAAGCATAATGCCCAAAAGATTACCAGCTATAAATACACGGGGGTTCTTGAACAGATCTAACCAGTCAAAAAAGTACTGAGGAATTTATTTATGACAAAATTTACTTTGACAAAAAATCGGCCCGTCACTATTTTTGATCTCTGGAAATAGATATCTAAGACATTCAAACTAATTTTGGTTTGTTGCTGGTCAGGTTTTTCATGAAATGGTTAAACTGTTTACCAAATAATGTAAGATATATTGTTAATTTTGTGATAAGTTAAACAATTTGTCATGGGCATATTTGTCTGATCTAGTTTTGTTGAAGTTTCACAGCCTGCTTTGCTAAGCTTTTACTTCTATGAATATTTGTTTTTAGCTATCGATGCAATTGATTAATGTATCCAAAGGTGCTTGCCATGCATAGCTTGTTGTAGAATAGAACTAATGAACAAGTATTGAATATCAAATTGTCAAAAAATGTAGATTTTAATATAAATATATTGCGAAAAATGTAACATTTTTGCAAGAGATTATGTTTAATAGAATTCATTGTTTGTGTCTGGGCAAATTATGTTGACATAAAGTCTAATTACTTAAATGGCATTTAATGTGTAATTGAAAGTACAGAGCAACATTTTACAATTACTGACTAAATGACGGTTGATATTGAATATTGAACATTTCTTGAATTAAATTTTATGATAATCAAAATTTTATACAATCCAGAACCACATTGGTTCTTAGGCATATTTAGTGCTTCAAAAAAATTTAATTGCATTGCAATAAATTACATTTAATTCATTGTAAGTTTTCAAAATATATTTATTGTTGCAAAGCTCTACAATTCATTGCAATTACTCTAATTTGAAACATTTTCATAATATAATGAAACACAAGTGCGAATTCTCTTACTTTCACTTGTAAATATGTATGTAGCATCTTAGATTTGAATGTAGTAAGTAGTTAGTTACATGTCACATGCAACGTCGACTTCTTTACACATACTAATAAATAGTTTTTTATCCTTTGAATAATTATGTTTTTCTTACTTCGTTTTGTATACATACATTTCTTCGTATAGGTATATAGTCCGCGAATATTCATTAAACGTTTTAATCGAAATTTGTTGGGATTAATTTGAATGCTATAAAAAACTAACTGCAAAATTTGATTGAAGTAGCATGCAATTGAATAGAAAACAAGTACCGTAATTGATATTTTTTCAATGCCATGCTTCTATTATCAACACCACAGTGAGACGCGACTTTAGTAAATATTGAATGTTTTAGTTTTGAAGTTAATTGCGTACAACAATTGTATTACCTAGTATAGTCTTCTAGCTTTTGCAAGCCTCATTGCTACTTCGTTTTTTCTATTTAGTTACACGTGCCGACATAAGTTTTGAAGAAGAAAGCTTAGATAGAAAAGGCGGTTTAATTTTCAAATGATTAACGTTGTTGATGTGATTGATAATGTGCTATACCATTCAATTATCCACCCCATGAGTAAACAATTGTTTTAAAGCAAGTGCTACCTTGCGTTGCATCACTGTTGGAAAATCACAATTCAGAGAATTTCACTTCTTTACAATTTCCAGCAATATTCATTATTTTTTATATCTCTGTACTCTAAGTCGCCTTTGTTGTAACATGTGCTTCATTTTTTTATTGCAAAAAACTTCTAGCACATGCCTATCATATAGACTGGAAGGTAAAACAAATTCACACATAAGTGGTATTCATCCAAAACAGTATTGAAAAGGTTTTTCAACAATTTTCAATGGAATTTCAACAAGCATTCAACATAATTGTAATATCGTCGCAGTCGTTTAAAATAGCGGTAAATAGCTAATGAGAACACAAAGTAAAATTTATTAAAGAATTTCTTAAAACTATATAAATCTTTTCCAAGACTATCAGAATTCATGTTAACTTTTAGTAGTCACACTGACTGCTACTGTTCCATAGATCTAAAAAAATAATGGTATAAGTACTTTTCTCCAAAACTACTTTGAATATCATAGACGAAGGTTGCTTATTAATCCTCTTTATTGTATTAATTGAATCTAAATCAGAACAAATAACCTTCTATTCATTCATTATAACTTTTTGTTTACTTTGATCAGAAGTGACAAAAGCACGCATAGAAGATATTGAAATAATTCTAAGATTTTTAGAAAATATCGTTTTCTTACAATGGTATGTCTCAGAACGAACGTGGCTACATGGGGAGCTATTGTAATTCAACGTACACATCTCCTAATTGAAGAGTAGGTACTTTTTATTCTGCAAAACAAAGGTTTTTGGGCTTTATATGCTTAATTTTGTTAAAATAGAAAAAATTATTGGCTGTGTAAAAATAGGTATCTTCATAAAAATGATGCATTGATAAGCATATAACTACTCTTAAATATGTCTTTGATAGACATTAGGAATATTGTCTCGCCAGTACTAGTCTCATCTAAAACGAATATTTCACCGTTACATAACTGTGCAATTTGCGAGGGAAACCTGATGAGTGCTCTAGATACATATTCGCTAAAGATTCACCGAAGGTTTGATTTGAAAAAAAAATTAGAACATGCCAATCTACGTTTAAAAATAAGTAAAATTACAAAACAGTATTCTAACGGTTAACATCTCGCGTATAAGATATCATGCTATTGATTCTCATTTAGATTTCTTCCCACGTGTGACACATGTTCTGTTGAGTGCGTTTAAATACGCAAGAAACAATTTTCAGATTATTTTACAAAATGCTTGACCAAAATTTCATAAAACATACAAATTTCTTGCATAAAAGGTTAACTAAATATTGTTGAACACTCATTATGTTTTAGAGACATTTGAAATTATATGAATGCACGAAAATTCCATTTGAATTCCATGTGAATAATAATTCGTAGTCATTGTAGGTCAATGTCACTAATCTATATGTTTGTTATCGACAACAATAGGCTATAAATAATTTAATGTCTTGGTAAATAAACTGTAATTGTTCGCTACTTACGTCGGACATAAAACTTCAGATTTATTTGCTCGAAATATAGATCTACCTTTTCTAGCAACCAGTAGATAGCAATTTGACTCAATCACTGCCTGTTTCTGACAGACGTTTACATTAGTTAATTTGAGCCCCAACTTATGTTCACATAATTCTACCTTAAATGTTGAGATTTGCTTTTTGAACTGCGATAATGAAAATTCACAGTCATACAATATTTCACTCTTATTTATTGCAAAAAAAATGTGATCAATGTACAGGAAGTTTCCATGACTGGACTTGCAAATCCATATTATACTTGTAAATGCAGAGATTTTCCTGCCATTCAAATATCACAATTTTGTTAATAAAATTTATAGGCATTACAGGATTAAGATAACGAGACCCTTGGATAGTTAATTGTCAACGGAAGAGATATAGTCATAGTAAGTTACGCTTTTACATTAGATCTTGTTTAGCTTCTTCAGTCACGAACAAATAATGAAAGGATTTCTATTAGAAGCTTTATTACCCACATCTCGGCAGAGGGGTGCTGAGGAAGCATACCTTTGAGAAATAATGTCATATCTCTAATTTAAGACAAGATTAAGCCTGATAATTTTTTACTTTTCCTAAAATATTGTTAGCAAAACAAATGTATAAAAATATGAATCATACTTTCATATGTTTCTAGTTATACACATTATTCTTAAAATGTTAGTATTTTTATTTTTGTCTTCATCGATAAATTTACTGACGTCAGAGCTCCAAAATATAGAATTATTTTTTCTGTTAGCATTCAGCCATGTGTAAGCTATAGTCCTCTAAAATTTCACTGCTTGCTGATGAATAGGATTGATTTTATGAGGGGTACTGTTGGAGCACCCCTGGGTTTTAAACGTTAAAAAATCCCGATCGGAATATGGTTGATCTTGTTGGATGAAACAACTACAATGATGTGATCAATGCTTAATTTAGTCACGCGCAGTACAATACACAATAATAAAGCCATAAATGCAAGGGTTTGTATCCCTTTGAGGTCCGCTGGCATTCAATTGTATTTATGGAACCAGTATATATAACTCTAGTTTTATATGCATCACACCCGATTGCCCCCGAACAATTATAGGCTAAATTTAGTTGTCTTTGCACAATATCGAGCTTTATATTTTTATAAAATCCTTGCAACCAAGTTTAAACACAAAGGAAGACTACATTTATAAATTAAACTTGCCACTTTTTAAAATTTAAAAAATTATAATTATTATTGTAAAATCTAGAAAATTTAGAGGGAATAATTTGTAAAACTGACGATGACTTTGTAAGTCGAAATATATCTGCATGTTCTTATTAAAAGGTTAATACCAAGCTTCATAAGGCATTTTAGCCGATCAACGACCTTACTGTCTCCTTTGTGGATAATGTTCAGTTTTTGATTGATCTGAGTATACCACCCTTTTCCAATTAGAAACGGACCACTCCAATTTAGTATGACAGAATGACTGTCTTTTGAGTGAATTGGGATTAATTTCGGCCTCTTGGCAAAAATTCTTCCTTGCAATCCATTGCGAGTTAAATAATGTTTGATTGATCTATTGGAAAAATTAGAGACCATTTGAACTTCTATTTTTAGTTATCTGGGAGTTATAAAAAAGATTAGATGAAGATGCTTCAACTAAATACTTTTCTTCTCGTTTAGTCAAAGCTTTTGAACGGCCAGGCCTTGTTTTATGATGCAAAGCATGTCTTTATTGTTTTCTCGTAAAATGTAAGAAAATTATGGCTTTTATATATTGAGAATATCGCATATATTAAACCATGAAGTTTTCTTAGATGCAAATTCAATTGCTGTATTTCTGATAGCAACCGCAATTCGAAGCATTTTACCAAAGTAATGTGTCTGTAATTACAAGAAAAGACAGATACCTTAACTATTATTAGCTGGTTAAAATTTAAAGCATCTGCTGTACCTGTACAGAGCTGTAAAGATATGCTTCAAGAATCTACTGAGCAATTCCTTTAAATGCTTGATTTCATTGTCGGTGCACGACTGTGCAAAAAATAGATGCTTCTTCATTGAATGCACTTGAAACAAGGAGATTGAGCAGAGCAGTTCTACTTTCAAAGTATTAGTACGTCTGAAAAATTCTGCAAACATTATAATTGATGTGACCGAAGAGGTTAACTAAATCGCCATCAAATTATATTTCGTTTTTTGTAATGTTTGTATTTATCAAAAATGGACAGTAGATTTTTGATTTTATAACATAGTTGCAGAAAACTTTAAAAAAATGTTAGCTATTTTAAAAATTTTATAATTGTTTTTACAATTTTAAGCCATTTTTGGAAACCATATATGTTAAAGCGACAGCCTATTCGCATGTATGTTTACTAGTCAACTATCACATGTTAAAATTATGTCAACTCGTTTTAGGAGCTCATACAGATGAAAGTTTCGAGTCATACGTTCTGCTTCAAGTGATTTGTAAAAAAATTTAATTGAAAAATTATAAATTTAAAATTTAAAAAATTTAGAATAAATTTATGTAAAATGTACGTGAATTTCGTCAACAATATTTAATATTTACTTAATAGTATGAGAAGATAATATATTTGCTTGAAATAACTCTACTTAACACATTAAGTTTGAATAACGTATATATATAT
>CABFPE010000408.1:400278-413188 GCA_900660155.1 Hofstenia miamia | reverse complement strand
TAACAATGATGTCCCCCCCCCCGTCAGAAAATCCTGGGTACGCCCCTGGCTCAGATGTGACTTCCCTACTTTGCCGCTCTATACAAAAGTGGAAGACAAAATGTAGAGGAAATATGGCGTCAAGATGGTACTGAGGTTGACTTGTTTCATACTACTATGTCTACCAGACGATTCAAATTTCTTTTTCAATGCATCAGACTGAACAGTGATAAGTTAGCCCCAGTCAGGGAGCTGTTTCAAATATTTGTCAATAACTGTACGAAATGGTATTCTATCTCTGAATATGCCATTGTGGATGAAATATGACCTGCTTTTCGAGGAAGATGAGCTTTTAGACCGTATATTCTATCTAAACTTGATAAGTATGAGATAAAGATCTTTGCAATAGTGAACATTAAAAATTTCCATACAAGCAAAGTAGAAGTTTATGTTGGGATTCACCTGGATGGACCGTATAAACAAAGGATCAGTCCAAGTGATATAGTGGAACGTTTGAGAATTTGGTCGAAATATAAATGGTTTACTAGTTATGATTTAGCTGAAAAATGCTTAGGCGTCATCGAATTACACTTTGAGGAAAAAAAAACAACACATTCTTCCTGAATTCCTCAACCAGAATAGAAACGAAAGCACAAGTATATTAGGCTTTGGGCAAAACTGCACATTAGTCTCTTCTATTTCTCAGAAAGATGTTTTAATCTTTTCTACTCTCCACAATGACGATAAAATTGATGAGGATACTGTAACGGCGTGAAGACCAGAAATTGCAATATGCCACAATACAATGAAAGGAGGAGTGGACACTAATGATCAAATGTGTACCCTTTAAAATTTTGGTAGCAACACAAGAAGATTATTAAATATTGCTTGTACCAATTGGGTTTATTGTTCTCAAGGAATTATGTTTGGAATTGGTTGACAATTATGTCAAAAGAAGAGCTGCAATTGTCACCTTGCCAAAGCAACTGCAACTAAAGCTGGGTTAAGCTCTGAATATTTCGCAGTAAACTATGAAAATCATGCATGTAAACTTAATCGCCTTTTTGCATTTGGTTTTTACTAATACAAGGACGATTATTTTCAATAAGCTGAATGATCTACAGAATTTGGTAAAAATAGAAAGAAAAAAAACTATTATGAAATCTCCAAAAATGTTTGTGTTAGTTTTGGTATTTTGTTGTTTCAGTTGTCATTGATAAAACCAAAATATTAAAAGCTAAATGAATACTAAATCCTCGGTCACACGCTGCCGGATATGTACTTAAACAAAGAAGCAAATGCTTTAAAGACAAACCGCTTAACGAATTTAATTGCTAATATGTCAACCATCCATGATTACATTATAAACAAATATTATCTTTGACGCTTTTGCAGAGACTAATGCTCCGGTAATTAGTATTACAAACGAACACAATTAAAACCCGCGAATTTCAACGCGGCCGGATGCCTACTTCTATTTCTGGATGTTTTCTTTTAAACAAATATGTTATAAAGAATCATTGCGTGATTTTTTAATTAAAATTTTCAGGTTAAAATTTTGCTTAAACTTATTTTTAGTATATGGGATCCCATCATTTGTTTTTATTCCCGAAATAAAAAATTAATTTAAAATTAAAAGTAAATTAGAAAATTGGATCCATTATTATTAAGGAAGCATTCATATTCATCTTTCTCTCCTTTCAGCATAAGAACTAAATCTAGTTGCATAAAATGGATGAAAAAAGAATTACCTCGTTGACATAGCGGCATGCCAAAACTGCGAGGGTTCTCTCATGAATGTTCATGATAGGATGATTACTTCCTCTGTAAGAGTTCACAGTTTTATCGTTATGAAGCCCAACAATGAGGTAGTCGCCTTGTTCTTTCACTTTCTTAATTATTCCTAAATGTCCGGCATGGAAAACGTCAAAGGCACCGTCGATGTACACAATCTTAGCTCCGCGAGGAGGTTCTTGCCCAGAAGAAAATTGGGTAATCTTGCGACTGGTAGAAACAAATCTGCTGACATTGGTAAATGGAGAACGTGCAGAGGAATCCGTACTTACCTACAAATATATGAGAAATCAATGTATATATATATATATATATATATATATATATAGTGCGGTGCAAACTCTAAAGAAACAATATTTTTAATTCATTAAGACTGTTGGAAAGCTTAAAAAGATAAACCAAAGAACGCTCAGGCGATTTCGGCGCGTACTAAAAGGTAATAAGACGATTAGCTGCAATGCAATAGCTCGAAAAATTTCATTACATGCTAGCAAATGGGCTGTGGCGCGTGGAATAAAGAGTGGAGAAAAGTCATCTTTACAGATGAGAAAAAATTCAACCTCGATGACCCAGACTGCTTGAAATATTACTGGTATGGACTGGGATCCAATTTTGAGTTTTATTCTAAACGTCAAGGTGGTGGAGGTTCAGTAATGGTATGGGGCGGCTTTGGATTTGGCGGAAAGTTGGAAATACAATTTCCTCAAGGTCGTATGACTCCTGGCTCCTATCAGAAAATGCTAGATGACCTCGATTTGGATCTCAATGGAGAACTTATTGGTGGTCGAACTTTCTTATTTCAGCAGGACAATTAATGATCGGCGGTTCGGCCACAGAGGATGTCGGTTCGGTTTTTGCAAAAATCGTTTTTACTAACACATGAAAAAAACAATATCAACATCAAAGATTATTTATTAAGAAATGACAAATTTTTCTTGGCAACAATTACATAAAGTATTTTTTTTATATTCCGCGTTATAATTTTTTATTCCATTTCATTCTATCATAGGTACGCACAACATTACAGTGGTTTCAAGAACATGGAATTACACTGCTTGATTGGCCATCTTTGTCTCCAGACCTGAATCCAATCGACGCACAACAAAATGACACGTATGCTGAACTCCGCCAAGCAATCCGAGAAGCATGGGACAACATCAGCGATTATTCTATTGTTGATCTCATTGATTCCATGAAGGAAAGGACTTACAACATCATAGCAAACAATGGTCGGCATAGTGGCTATTAGTTTTTGAATTTCAATAATGTTTCTTTAGTTTTGCACAAATTGTTTTTGTATTTCTTTTAAGTTAATTTCATTCTTCCCTTAGATTACTCAGACTAAAAAATTAATAGTAGTTTTAGCTGTAAAAAACAATACATGAATTACTATAGAACAATAGTAAAAGCTAGGGTTGCCAATAAATAAAATTTTAATTGTTTAGAATCAAGTCTAAAATATTTAAGAAAAACGTTCTCTGTATATTATATATATATATATGTATATATAAATATTCAGCGCTTTTTACTCGAAAACGACAATTTTGGGTGTTGCTTCGAAATTCTGATATAAATATAAAAACTCAGTTATTAAAATCGCTTACATTACGTGTTGTAGGCGAAGGCGGTGGTGATTGTTTGTGGTGAGTTTTGGTGAGAAGAAGCATTCTACCAACTATATCAGTGGTTGAAACACCTTGAGTACGAGGAACTTCCTTATAACGGCCTGCAGCTTTGACTTCAGCATAACTGTCGTTACCATCAGCAGTTAGGGTGATGTCATCACCATGTACGCAAAAGTCACAGTTATACCTAAATTAATTAAATACATATTGAGAAAAACCATCAAAAGAAATGACATATATATTTAGACATCTATTGAATTTCACCCTTATCATCGAAGTGATTTTTTCCACAAACTTAGTATTAATAGATCAAATAACCACAAATCAAGAGTACTTAGAACCTCATCATCTTTCAGGTAAAATAATTGAAGACAACATAGGAACCAAATAGCAGATTGCGGGAATGACTATACTATTTCTTATATTTTACACTTATTAAACGCATTCATTTTGTTTCTGAATTTATCATTTAATCGTAATTTGTTAGCATAGTCTAAAATATTACAAAGAGATATCAGTACTCCATAACTAGATTTCTTGGACGTTTCTGGTGCGGAGCCAGCTAGAGGCCAAGGCAACTGCTAAAGGGATAAATTCTAACACAATAAAAATAAAGGCGGACATTTTATCAATCTGCATCCAATCCGCATCCACAAACTGTAAAAAAACATCGGCATCAGAATATTTTATTATTTTAAAATCAACAACATTATTGGAGATTAAATTCTTCATCACGTATGCTATACCGCAAGATGGGGTAACTTTGAACATCGGGCTAACTTTGAAAAGGTAAGTTTGTTGAGTTAAGCATCGTATTGAACATTGAGCGCACATTCCTTTTATGCTCGTTATCAGCATCATGCCGAGGAATTACATTCGTGGTAACACCAAACGAAAATATGCCAGCTACAATGAAGACGAGCTTTTACGAATAGTTGAAGCAGTGAATTCTGGAATGCCTCTTATACGTGCGCCTGAGCAATTTAGCATTAACCCTAGCACTCTGCACTACAAGTTAAAGCAACCTCTTGTAGCAAAGAAACCTGGAAGACCACCAGTTTTATCAGAAATGGAAGAAGCTTTCATTCGTGATACAATTAAGCAAGTCGCTGACTGGGGCTATGGCTTTGCCAAAAAACTGGCGCTTCTCATCAAAAGCTATTTGGATAAAAAAGAACTAGTGGAACCCTGATTTACAAACAATCTGCCTGGTAATGACTTCGTCGCATCTTTTATGAGGAGAAACATGATGGTTTACCGGAAACCTGGAAATATTAAGTGAGCTCAAGCTTCGGTGAGCCTTCAAGATGTTGAATCTTTTTTCCATGAAATGCGATCTGCTGGTGCTAAACACATTCCTCCATCTAACATGTTTAACTTTGACGAGACTGCGCTTTCTGATGACCAAGGTGCTCGCAACGTTGTTGTTCCTCGAGGAACAAGACGAGTTGAAGCGGTCAAGGTGCATAGCAAAATGAATATATGTATCAGGGTTTGTGGCTCAGCAGATGGCGAGTTATTGCCTCCGTATGTGCTGTACAAAGCAAAACATTTGTACGACGGATGGACTCTTGGCGGCCCAGTTGGAACTCGTTATAACGTGTCTAAATCTGGATGGTTTGAGATGGAAATCTTCGAGAAATGTTTTCGCGGAATCTTCCTCGTAGCTATTAGTTCTAGATCTGGAAGAAAAATCCTAATCGTTGACAATCTTGCGTCGCACTGTTCCGTGAATGTTATCCAGCTTGCTAAGGAAAATGACGTTCTTTTTGTGGCCCTTCCCCGAATACAACCCATTTATTGCAACCATTGGATGTTTCCGTTCTCTGACCATTCAAGAGAATTTGGGCGCGCATCCTGGACAAATCAGAAAGGAGTCAGGGGCAAAGGGTGCTCTCCCAAAGGTGTGCTTTCCCGTCTCACTACATCAGCTATATCAAGAAGTGAAGAAAAGTATCGCTGTCAACCTACAATCTGGGTTCAAGGCTACTGGATTGTATTCTCTGAATCTACAAGAGTAATTAAAGCATCTTCCTGACACCGCTGCCACTGATGCGACTCGCTCNACGGATGGACTCTTGGCGGCCCAGTTGGAACTCGTTATAACGTGTCTAAATCTGGATGGTTTGAGATGGAAATCTTCGAGAAATGTTTTCGCGGAATCTTCCTCGTAGCTATTAGTTCTAGATCTGGAAGAAAAATCCTAATCGTTGACAATCTTGCGTCGCACTGTTCCGTGAATGTTATCCAGCTTGCTAAGGAAAATGACGTTCTTTTTGTGGCCCTTCCCCGAATACAACCCATTTACTGCAACCATTGGATGTTTCCGTTCTCTGACCATTCAAGAGAATTTGGGCGCGCATCCTGGACAAATCAGAAAGGAGTCAGGGGCAAAGGGTGCTCTCCCAAAGGTGTGCTTTCCCGTCTCACTACATCAGCTATATCAAGAAGTGAAGAAAAGTATCGCTGTCAACCTACAATCTGGGTTCAAGGCTACTGGATTGTATTCTCTGAATCTACAAGAGTAATTAAAGCATCTTCCTGACACCGCTGCCACTGATGCGACTCGCTCTGAACCTCAACAGAGATTGGGAGTTGTCTGGATGCTTCTTTATTGAGTTGCTTCGCGATCACCGCGGAATTCATAAGAAAAATCATTCTGCGTGGCTCGGTTGTACCGGTACCGGAAACCCTTGGAGCAACCGGGGGTCCTTATGCTTCAAATTCTGACTAAGTAAAATTTTCTAATTTCCTACAAATTAGAGAAACGGCGTTTCTAATTATTTCAGATGGTGTGTAATATACATTTTGCAGTTCATAGGTAGAAATCAGCAACACGGGTAATGTTTTGTTTAGAAAATTTCCCAAAATCGAAAAAAGAGTTCAAAGCTACCCATCTTACGGTACGTAATAATAGGCCTATTTGTCGTCAGAAAAGTACTGAATTGTCATGTTAGCGTATGAAATCCCACACTGATTTAATTTGTACTTGTATGCCTAATCTTAATGCATTTAAAGCACAACCAAGAAATAGACTAGACATCTCAAAACAAAATATTTTTGTTTAACTACAAAACACAATTTAGCCATACATGGCTTCAGAATTCAAATTCAAAAATCCAAATTGAAAATTCAAATACAACAGTTAAGAGTTTGGCAGGAAAACCAGCGGTAGAAATTTCTTGCGTATAGAAATATCAGGAACATAAAAGGTTTGTAATGCATCTTACATTTCGAAATAATTACTGTTAATTATTGTCAACTGAATTTACTTTAACAAAATAATAAAATGTGAGAAAAAAATTGTGAATTCACAAAAAAATTTGACAACCAAAATATGTTGAATTAAGCTGTAGCCAGCAGAAAACTACCAGGGGTGTTATTCAAATTTGCTTGAGAGGTTATTTTTAAACCTGTTTGAGCAAATTATCTATGATCTTTAGGAATTGATAAAAACTTAATGAAATTCACCTAAAGCAAGTCGTTTTTATAAAAATAGAAATTATGAAAAATTAAACCGCCCCTATATAAACTGTCTTCATGACACTGTCCAGAAAATTTGTAACAAGCAATCTTAATACATTTTTTATTTTAGGAATATTTTTAAAGGAATCTCTAGTGGGCCGGGCCCAGTGGGCCCCTAAGGACGCGACGCCACTGTATATATATATATATCGATGCGCTTGTAAATTTTTTGCAACTTTATCGATAATATTGATTTCATCAGAATAGAATATGAATGTAAAGCAAATTTAAAGTTTGGTGAACAAGTATGTGTTGATGAGCAACTATTTGCTTACAGTGGCCGATGTCCTTCAATGTTTACTTGTCAAGCAAACCTGGAAAGCATTGTATTAAAGTTTGGGTGTGCTGGGACGTAGGTACTTTTTACTGCCATAATTTCGAAATATATGTGGGGCAGACATCGACGGTTGTTCTGCAAATGACTGAATCCCTATCAAACAGTGATCGGGGATGTACCCGGGAACAAATTCTTTACATCTTATACTTTGTCGAAAAACTTCTTGCACGCCAGATTACCAATTGTGGAACAGTAAGAAAAACTCTGCATTTTGCCTCCAGTCATAACTGACATACACAATAGAGAAGTGAAGAGCTGTATATTTGCTTTCAAACGAGAAATGACTGGTTTCCTACATACCAAAGAAAAGAAAAAATGTAATTCTTTTGTCCAGGCAGTATCATGAAGCAGAAGTCCATAATGAAAAAGGACAAAAACCAGAAATAATCCTTCATTACAATTCTGCAAAAGGAGCAGTTGATACCCGAGACAAATTGATCAGAACTTGCATATGTCAACAAAAATTCCGACGCTGGCCGCTTATTTTTTCAAAATATGTTAGATATAGCTGCATGTAATTCTTTTGTCATTTACATTAGCCTGAATCCATAATGCAACAGAGGAAAACCTCAACGTCGACTAGTTTTCTTGGAATCGTTGGGTTATGCGATGATTGCAGATGCCATCACCAAACGGCAACCTCCTGTTGCTTTATCTTCTCCAGCTTCTGTACTTGTCCGTAAAGAAACATCACCACCAAGAAAACGTGTTCTTTGCGGATCAGACTTGCAAACGAGCCGTAATTTCCAAGTTCGGTTGGGCTCGCCACAGAAAATCTTTCAATGAGGCTCGTTTCAGCTCAGTATTTTTTTAAAAATATTGTGCTCTCAGAATTTTTTCAATTGCTCTTCCTATTATTTAATAAACATTTCTAAAATACGATTATAAGTAAGGAATATTGAATGAAAAAATAAGAAAAGTCTGCATAATCAAATTAACAAGCAGCACTATAAATTTGGTTTGCTTAAAAACGGTTCGTTGTATATCCAATACTCTGCTCAAGCTCGGCTCGGCTCGTTGACAAGTCTGTTGCGGATACTACTTACGTGCAAAGGATGCGAAAACTGTTGAAGCATGTAGAACATGTGATACTCCAATCTGCAAAAAAACATCATCGAATGGTGTATCATCCACAATGTAAAGAACATTTGTAAACATTTTGAAAATTTTCTACCTTGTATGTGTATGAAAAAATTGTCTAAATGATGATTGTATACATCATAGATAGCAGTTTTATAGTTTTCAAATCAGTGAAAATTAATGATGTCGCAGGCGACCCCATTGTCATTACTGCTATTTTTTATGGTATTTATAAGTTTAACGCTGTGAAAGAGGTAAGAGGTCATTATTTTCCAAACCTAAGAAGATGTATATCATGAAAATTAATGCAGCTTAATTCTACGATTGTTGTATCAGAGATGAACGGGTCCGCGGCCGGCTTGGGCATTTTAAGAAAGCCCAAACATTCAAAAAACTGAATTGACTATTACGCAGCAATACACACCAATCAACCCAAATAGAATTGTTGAAAGAAAAAACTTACATTTGCAATTCTACATTGATATCTTACATTCTTCTAAAACTCAATTGAGGTTTTCAAATTTAGTGTATAGATTTTATTAGAAATTTCTAACATACCAACATTGGTCTAACAAATCGAAAAAAGAGATTTTCTTGGCAATAATTGAAATTGACCAGGCTTCCTGGACAGAGCCGGACACGTGCCTAAACTTTCAGCAAATGTCCATCTCTGCTGTATTGACTATTAACTTCGTCCTCACAGAGGTCGAAATCAAGTTCGTGGGCTAATACTCTCTCAATAGATAGCGGAGCAATGTTGTTCGATCTACTAGATTTCTTCGAATTTCATTTTGGAATAACTAATTCGCATAAAGGGCTGGTAGGTAACGTTATAGCTATCAGAAGTAATCTGAATAAGCAATTAATCTTGTATGGAGATAAAAACGACAGAAACTGATCGATGGATGTTTGCTGTTGAAGCTCCTTGTATAACTCGATTTGATTACAAATTCATACATTTCTTATCATATAGTTTCTCAATTTTGTAATAATATCTAGCATACTCGAATGCTCAATACTGAAGATTTTAAATGTCGTAAAGGAAGAATTCACATAAAAAATATTTAAAATAAAATCTAAGTCCTTACTTATCAAGTGTTTCAATGGTAGTGAGATATGGTACACCTTCTACCACTTCATCGACCCATTTAATGGCTTTAACCATAGCGTATCGCTCTTCCTGTTTAAACACCGGTGGGCCTTTGTGCCGCGCAATCTCATCATCGCTGTGCACACCAACGACAAGATAGTCACCGAGCATTTTCGCCTGACGCAATGAGTTAGCGTGTCCATAATGGGCCATATCGTAGCATCCATCGCACCAAACACGAACGGGCTTCTTCTCACTCATCTATAAGCAATTTTCAAAGATGAATTATTTGCTAGCATTTAAAATTAATATACTATGCAATTAAATATAATATAATTTCATAACGAGAACGTAGGCAGTGTAGAATACAACTTAACCAACATAAGCATAAGGCAACAATTTCAGTCGAATCTATAGCAATAATGATTGAATTCAGCACCACTCTTACGAAACATCAGAGTGAACGTTTGTCTAGGTTAAATAATCTTCTCTGCAATTTGTTGACAAAAATGAATTCTTTTCAAACTCAACTTTACGATTGGCATTTAGAAAAAATGTTCAAAACAAATGAGTTGGCATGAGGGAAATTACCAAAACACGTTGCTAGATAATTAAATCAATACTAACCAAATTAAGTATCACAAAATTACAAGGCTATCTAATCTTGCCAATCTTCCCCCTTTCAATGAAACAGTATTAACTTTTCGACATAAAGAATCAGTAGTTTAGCTTGTGTTTAGTATTACGAATATTACAAAATATTCACTATCGCCTGTAACTATAATCCATTCACAAACTGTGCTTATTTCCTCAAAACAATAGTTCAAACAAAGCATTAGAACTATATAAAAAATACATTAACCTTCACAAACAAAGTGATATTTAGAAAATATTAAGTATTTACTGCTTCATAATATTGTACTATTTTAAATAAATAAAAAAATTTTGAATTATACATTTCTTCATGATTAATTGCCAATATTTCTAGAAGAAAGACTCAAAGCATATAAGATTTTATTAATATACAAATTTTTAATTGCTAATCTTTTAAATTTTGATGATAAAGGAATATTACCCTTCAAGAAAAAAAAGTTTTCTCAAATAGAACGTATAAATTGCTGTGTTAGAATTGGCCTCCTCGACTGCTCTTGTATGTATTGAGTTGCTTTCATAATGGAATTCGTGTTATCCGAACTTAATTTGTTGCCCTTCCAGTGCTGGTTTTACTTTACTAATTGTACATTATTCTTCTCATTGTTGACAAAAATTTGCGTTTAATTTTAAAAAAATTGTAAAAATATTTTGAAAAGAACTTAAAATAGAAAATGTAAAATTAATTGCTTTGACTAAACAAATAAAGAACTTCTTGTATGTTGCAAGATTAACGTGCAGTAAGACACACATTGACTACTGAGAAGCGCATTAACTACATCAAGGAAATTATATGCTTATTAAAAGTAAACTAAAAAAAGAAATGCTTGTCAGAACATTTGTTTTAATCTCTGAGTCAACACAAAAAATTTACGTTTTCATCACTTAAGAAGAATCTAAATTTATTGTTGTTACACAAAAAAATATTTGATTAGGTACTGTAGGTTTCAGGATGACCAGCACGAAGGCAGCAAGTTGAGATAAAGTTAGGATAGTCGTACAGTCAATCTCATAACAATTAATTTGCTCTAAAACTGTTTACTCTCGTCAACAAGATTTTCAGGTTGCTTAGCGGAGTCAATTTTAAAATCGACCATCAGACATTCGATTTCGATATGATATTTGGTATCATAGCACCACAACACTACTAAAATGAATAATGAGTAAAATGATTTAGATTTTCATATAGTCTATCCTGCTTTAACTTAATGTCAAGTGTATCCTGACAGGATTTATCCAAGATTGTCCTGCCCTGATTATCCTTAAGGGCCTCTCCCATAACTAAAACTAACTAACTTGTGTAACGTTTGTATTACAGTGTCATCAATACAGGCTTTTAAAAAGTTTTGAATCATTGAAAAATCCAAGAGTAGATAATGTGAAACACGATTGAAAATGTATTATCAAATATAATTGCACCCGTCGTCAACAAGGAAATAATGAGATTTGGGCAAGTGCATTTATTCTCGTACAATTGAAATTAAATTACAAATTCAGAGTGATAGTAGACTGACATGATGGATGGAATAGGAATGATAATTAGAGAAGATAAGCAGCCGAATGTATTACATCCGCTACCAGAAACGTTCCCGCGAGCTATTCACATAAACCTCATTCATGATAAATGGTAGCACAATACTCCATTAACTTGTTAAACAACAAACCCCTTCCACTTGAATAATGGTTAACCAAATGTAGAAGGTCAGAAAAAACTAAAAATAATAATAAATATAAAACCAAACAGCATTTAACACATAAAAACTATAGGTACCTCTTGGTGAAATAACTAATAACTTTTATTACTGAAGCAAGTGATTTGAATTCAAAATTTTGGTAAAAATAAAAAAACGAGGCTGTTTAGTTGATAAATGTTGAAGGAGTCGATTTAGAGAGACTGAATTAGAAGAATGCAGATGACCTTTGGGAGAACAAATATTGATTCTTAGAAACGCACCGGAGATGAACACTAATAATTTATCAATTATGAAACCAAGGACAAGCGTATTGCTTTGATCTTCAGTAGACATTGCAATTACATAAAATTTTTTTTTCGTAGCAAAATAGCAATGCCAGCAACAAGTACGAAAATAAATAGCAATTAACAAATTCTAAACCTTTCTCATTGTTCGAATTAGATTAATGCTTCGCTTTTTGTTGCCTCTCTATGAAAAAAGGGTAACAAAAACATGCACACAATATTGTAGAAAGAATAAATTATGTTTGGTTAATATTTTGTTTGCATCCTTATTACGTCTAGTGTTAACTATCAATTGCATTATTATCATTTATTTCTATATAGAATGACATCTTATAAACAATTGATTTCAGTAAAGTACTGGACAGATTTGTAACCTCTAAAATGAGAAAAGAAGGTGTGGATAGCTACGTTTCGCAAATTGCTAACTTGTTTAGGAATGAATAACAATATCGCTTTGTTTAGTGTCATGAATAATATGTGATTCCATTTGTTATTCGAAGAGATTGATGATTGCTTATTCTTGATTAAACATCATACCTTAACAATAAATTGTAGGCATTTCTTTATTCATTATTTTGTAAAGAAAAATATTTCGACCACTAAAAACTGCAAAATAAACTATTCTATCACATGAAACATACAATTATCAAAAAATGAGATAAAACAAAATAACGAACAGGATAATACAATCATATAGGAATATGCTTGTTGGAGCAATTTCTGATAACAGCTAAGTTTACGAAGACCATCAGGAGATATTTTTATTATACATGCATAGTTCGAATTTGCTTAGCTGGGGATATTTTTGTACACACCCACTACCAAAGTTATATATATATATATATATTAGG
>CABFPE010000408.1:360885-399278 GCA_900660155.1 Hofstenia miamia | reverse complement strand
AAAATTCTGAAAGCGCATTATTTATTAAAAAATTATAGAGCTAGAACGAGTCTCATTGAAATGTTTTGTGGCCAGTCGAGCCGAAAATACTCAAAAGTAAAACGTGCTGAGCTTAAAAAATTTCTGTTCTGTGACAACTCTGCATATATGTATATGATTCACTCATTTCAAAATTCCACACCACAGGAATCCACTAATATGTAGTACATAAAAAAACTGACTTTAGACTAATCTAATCAAATAAATAAATGAACCCTACTTTACTTTAATTGTGTTATAAAATAATACAAACTAAATTATTATATTCCATCATAACAGAACAAATTAGATTGTATTTTTCACTGCTTTTCAGTCACATTTGAATAACATTTTTGTGATTGTAGATTCATTTTTTAGCTTTTGCTTGGCTACCTAAAACCTCTAAGGAAAAACGAAATTGTGTTAGTGACATTTGGATATCACATTGCATTACACAATAAAGTAATAAAATAATAAAAAAAAATAAATTTTTTTTTTTTGTTAACTTTATATCATAGAATATGTCACAAAGCAAAAAAAACATATAAGATAAAACTGAAATGACAAACCGCCCATGTATATATATATATATATATATATATAATATATATAAACTCTCATTAAATTCTGTTGTTCCTCTTGCCGGCATGTTAGTTGTTACAAACATTGAATAATAGAAATTGTATTCTAACTCCTTTGACTTACTGTCAAGTATTAGTCATTAAATATCACCATTGCCCAAATTATATGTTATGTGGTGGAACGGAACAGAAATCAAATAAATAACTTGTGAGACAACTTTCAACCTCGCAGATGGAACATAATTGTGGCTTTCAAATAGACATCTAAAATATTTAAATTGGTTACAAGTTGAAAATATAACATTGAACGAATCCTTTCAAAATGGTTGAAAACATTAAAAACATTGTTAACCCTAAAAAACCATTTTAAATATTTTAATTTATTCAAGAAAAAAATAAAATTTAAACAGAAAAAACTATTTTTATTGCAATTTATCTGAAAAAATTTATTAAAATAGAAAAACAATTTTTCCTTTTACACTAGTATAAAAATACCTATATCTTTTCATAAGAGATAAGAGAGGTTCATCCCCAATTGCTGGAGCCGGCGATGCATCCCCGTCATCCTCCAGGATAGCCGGGATTGATTCTAAGGACTCTGTAATCTTAATCCGACCCTGCAGAATAAGGCCCAGTTTGATTAAATTATTACAAGATCGCATTATTTTTCATTTTTGGCAGTAAATTATAAAATTACTTTCTTATAGGAACTAAGCTTCATTTAACATAGATATTTTCATAGCGAATTTTTGTCTTGGACATGACATTTAAAATTGATGATCATAGAAATCGAAATAGGATGAATACTTGTCGGTTAGATACCTACAAATTATCGTATAAAAATATATTCCAAATAACTTCATTATGTATGAATAAGGTCGACTTGTATTTTGTCTTGAGTGTGACCACTTGACAACTTTCATCTTATATTCTCTATTCGTGGGAATTACAGCAGGCTATGGACGTATAAAAACGTCGTATGATACAAAGGTATGTACCCTTCTATGAGAGAAACGAAGTGTCTGTTCGATTGCTTTACCTTCATCTAGTCCTATTCAGCTGACCAAACGTCGTCGTGAGTTTGGCATAAAATTTTTAATGTCCACACTTCAAATTAATTACATTCCAACATCCTTACTTAAAGAAAACTATAATGTAATCTATCATTTTTGTTTATATCTATTTGTTTGTTTTTCCACGATATAGAAAATTACCAATGTGACGATTACAAAGAAACCCGGGCGCGTTGCGATTTCTATGTGATCGTCACATCGCTAATTATCTCGGGTGGTTAGACGTGCAATGCTTTCAAATGTGACAGATCACTTTTAACCAATCATCTAGTCTAACCGTAAGCTTAACTAATTTATTGAAAAAGTTGACATCGTGAAACTATATATTCTTCCAATCATATTAAAGACAACAGGTCGCTAATTTCAGAAATTTTAATTTTGCTCCCTCTGGTAGATTTTTCTGAGGAAATTCCCATATTTAAAAAGCACGAGCAAAAAATAATAAACATGAACAATTGCTGAAACTTACACCGTACTAGGATAACAGAATATCACGAATGCGCAATATTTGTGTTTTTCCAGCGAGAATTTAAAAAAATAAGATGAAATTCATTTCAAACAGAATTAATGAAAAAGAATGCAGTTCAAATTTAGTTTACAATTTTCTAGTTAGCTAAAAATGTAATATAGCTTGACATAGGCGTTAGGATTAAGCCATTGTATTCAACGAAAATAATGAAAATTCTATGGATGTATTCAAATGTTTAACGACCATGATAATGCGTAGTTGAAGAGGATATTAATACAGAACTCATTGCATTACCCTTTCCATACAGTAACTTGCTTCATATAAATCTAAAAGAAAAAGGAACAGGGTGTGTGGCGGATTTTGTGGTGGACTGTTTCTTATACGTCTATTTTCAAATAAATTGATGGCATGTATAAGAAAGCATTTCACCCTTGATCAATACAATGTGCAATAGACATTTTTTTGTATATCGTCAATTATGTTAATCTGGCCTGAAACCCCGTTTCAACCCATCTTTTTAAATTTGACCCGATTTGACCTGCCTTGTCCATTTTGCCCTTAAGAAGGAACTACACTCTTCAAAAATATTTGAAATGCCTAGACCAATTCAAAAACTAAAACTAACAAAATGAATTTAATAAATTGGTAGAACAAAATATACTAGTAAGAGAACAAAAATTTTAAAAGTATTTTCACCTATAACTAGCGCGAGCTAATCAGTAGTGGGAAAACTAAACCCCTTGTTGTGTATTAGTAATCATGTGACAACACTTACATGTAACACACCGTTTAATCGTTCAATGCAGCGTTAAAATCTATAAAGTAATAAATGTCGCCATTATTGAATGACACGATTTAAAGAAAAAACCTTTAATCGACTCGACCCGACCCGCGGGGAGCAGAGCATTAGAAGTTAATATATGTTTAGTTTTGAAGTCATTTTTCTAGGGCTTAGGCATACAGATCACATTGACAACGCATGAAATTTGGGAAGTCTTGCTAAGGTTTAAACCAAATACAATCGATCAAATAATATCTATAATAGTATTGCACAATTAATATAACGGAAATGTTGGCATATTATAAGTGCTTAAGTTTCTCATGATCACGAAAAAAAGCTGGAAACAATATTTTAACTTATAACTCAAAATCGCATCAAGTGCGATAGGTTGTACCTAAATTTTGAGAATAACATAAAATAGTGTTACGATTAATTGAATTGCTAGTCATTAAATGGGTTATAAAAAATTTAAATTCATCCAAAACTGGGAAATAAAAATCCTTGCGTTCCATAAAACACTTAGCCATAAATAAAACAGCTGCAAACCAGGAAATTGTACCAATTCCTTCAACCTTGAACACCAATTATTTCACAATGAAACGGTAAATGAGCGAAATTTTCATTTAATGGCATCTAGAATAAATAAAATCCGTAAAAAATGTTGTTGTGTTATTAAAAACAATGTACATGTTACTTATAAATCAGGTTTCAGTTATTAAACAATTCAGTTGTAATTAGGTGGAGCTTAACGTCAAGCCTGTGCTTGAATAAAGGCTTAGTCTTATATTCATGCACATGCTGGGAACGTGTTTACATCTGCAGATAGGGTAAGACATATTAAAAAACTTGACAAACCTCTCCACGCTTGACATATCTACAACTACAATGGTAAAATGATTTAGTTTTTTCAAACCTACAGGATTAAACAGCGAAGGGATTGATAGATCTGTCAAAAAAGATGGTTTGCTTAGTTTTTTGAAAGATAGCGTACTCTAAATCTACAAAAAAATTGGACTGATTGGATAAGAAGAGTGCTATGAAGAAATCATGGAAAGATTCAGGGAATATTGTTCCCCAATGAGTACCAAATTTCTCGCTCCTAATTGTTTTTTTACAAAAATATAAGAAGATAATGCGAGCATTGACGATTGGTACTCTGCATTGCTTACCTTAGCACATACATCAGGTATCAACACAATGGATAAGGAGCAACAAAAAGAAGCAGTACATTGTTACTGAATTATATCTGGCATTGCTGATAAAGAAACCTAGACGAATTCTGTAAGTCTTCGATATTTCTAGAGCGCATGAACTGGCGAAAGCGAAATCAATACAATTGCCCATTAACGAAAAAATTGGGTTAGAGGACAATTCTGTCAAAGATTTGATACTACCTTCCAACATACCAAACGGAAAGCTAAGAAAAGGAAACCAAGTATGCGTAAGTTTTGTTCTAGAATGCACTCGTACTCATAACCAGATAGCCCTGTGCACAAAAGTACATGCCTTAAATGTCATAAGGTTGGACATTTGCTAGTTCTTGTCAAATATTTGTAAATTATGCTAATATAAAACTTATAAGAGGGTGGAGTCGAGAATTTCGCACTTATGACTTATGGCCATAAAGCATTCATATGCTAATAACTTTAATAAAAAAAGTATTTACCTTCAAAAACAATTTCTGGGTATGACGACACCATGTCATCTCATTTTTTAATACGTTTCGTAACAATGTTTCATTAAGCCGTGGCGGTATTTCACCCACCTAAGTCACAAAAAAATAATGACACCCATAGGTAAATATTCAACTACTGACAGTGAAGGAATCTAAGAGCACTAAAAATTCCTTTCCGATTTGTGGAAGGGTTGCATATTGGAAGCGACTTTCTCTCATATTTTAGAGAAAACAATAAATTACCCAACTAGAGTTGACCAATTAACTCTTGCATCGAACTCGAGAAACGAAAATTCCAGAAGAATATGAAAATTTTCAGATATTTTTGAGATACGACGTGTACATGAGAAATTTCGAGAGCCCACACATCTTGGCTCATAGTCTGGGGAGTTTTGACTGCTGCTTCCCACTTGAAACAGTAAATAGCTCTCATTCAACTTTTCAATGCAGCCTATCCATTTCAGGTAGCTAAATTTTGCATTATAATTTTATTTTTTAATGAAATCATGCTAAAAGCCTAAGAAATTACCTTGATATCTCTTCATGAACACTAAAAATATTTCTTTGAAGTCAGTCAATTTGATGTAAAAACTCGCTATTCCTATTACTGGAATGGTTAAATTAGCTTTGAAACATTTTCATTAAAACAATTTACTCTCAGATAAAATTTCAAATCGGAAGTAAGAGCTTTTGCAAAAATAACAATTTAACATTAAAAATCGTGATTTATATCCAATTATCTTGAAAGCATGCCAAAAAAATCAAGAAGTTTTCTCGATTGTAAGAAAGGCGTCACAGTGACTTTACAAACAATTAGAGCTAAATGAAACGAAAATTCTATACCACACAGTTATCCATCAACTGATAAATACGTAAATGATCGTTTCATAGATTGAAGGAATACAATGAACCTGAGTGAATCCAGTCATACAACTCAAAATCAACTCCACTTTATTTAACATACATTCCCTAAATATCTCAGTTTTAACCGTCAAAAACTATATTAATGTATTGGAAGACCACTTAATTTATATATTTTTACAAATTTCATCAAAACATTGCTTTACAATAATTGGGAAAACACCTGACATTACTTTCATCTATGAAAATTTTTTACTGCAGACCCATTTCAATTACCGATTTCTGCTAAAATATTTGAAAGTTAGCAAAATTATCATATGTACAGTCTTGAAATGTTATAGATCTGCATATACAATCTATTAGCTATTAGTAAGCAACAAACGGGCTCAAAGTTTACAATACACAATATTAAAAATTATATACCTCATTGCAAAAAAATGGCAATTGGAAAATCGTTATTGCCAATATGCTTAAATAAATATGAAAGCAAAAATTCTGTTAAACAAAGGTAAATGAACACACTACATACAGGTAATTCAGTTTTCGACTAGAGCTCCGTTATTTTCTATGCAGCGCCCCAAACGTCCAAAATTGAAGACATCAAATTTCTTCTTACTTCTGGGGTTATCTCGTTCTCTGCATTTCGGACAAAATCGACCAATTCAAGATATTCCAAACGTTCTCTACTGGATTAATATCCGGGGAATTTGGAGGCCATTGCAAGATTTGGTTGGAATTGTCCTAAAAAACTCACACGTTTGCCTTTATGTGTGAGTAGTCGCGCCATTCTGCTACAAAATCCGCCCGTCGGTATAAACCAAGTTAGCATGCTCCGTAGCAAATATCTGGTAATATTTTTGTATGTTGATAGTCACTTGTTCCAAAATTAAAGGGATAAAAACTTCGATATGATAGAGCAACCCAAACCATGATTTTGGGGAACACTTTGGACACGGCTTTAGCACTCTTTCCCCCTTGGACTCCATAAAGCCACCTTATTCCGATAAAGCTGGATCATACATTGGTGAGATAGAAAGATATCCTCAAATGGATAGCTTTTCCAGCAGGAAACTAACTCCAAACGTTTGCGCTTGTGGTTTTCGTTAATTTGAGGGACAATTTTTCCCAGTTTTTTTAGTAACGTCAGCAGTCTTTAGGGTCCTATATACAGTTGACTGGTCAACCTGGATCCCGGTCTTCTGAACAAAACCTTCTCGTACCTCTTTTGTTAAAAATGCCGGATGTTTTAAGGCAAATTGCGTAAGTCGCTTTTTGTCGCTTCCAGTGATTTTAGGGGTCGGCCACTTCCGCGCTCTCTTTGTAACGTCCTACCTTTGACACGTGACTGTACAGAAATTCAAGTCTATTTCGCTTTGACTGTTTCATTGTAGTTGTGCAAGGCAAAACTAACTGTTGACAGATACTTACATGTAATCGTATTGTGTGAGCTACCAATTGAGTCGAGGGACGTTTGTCTACCATTTTTGTTCTAAGAAACTTTCGGCTAAATTCCTTGTTAAGGAATTATTGGTGTTTAAAAATCTACAGGCCGTGGCCATTCTTTTTGCAATGAGGTATACTCGTATTGAATTTCTTTGAATAAAATTTAATTCCCGTTTATATGTACCATAACAAGAAAAAATTGTATAAATCTAAACAATTAAGAAAAGTATTAGATATATCAGTGCATCAAATAAATTTTCACGTCTGGAAAACCTAATATGGTGTTTGTGTTTTGTAAATTGTTTCATTTTAATTATCAGCATTTACTTCTAAGATATAGAGTATGCTAAAGTTTTTATATTTAACAAGCTATCAGGTTTGAAAACCATTGGGAACAAAAATAGCTGAGACTCAGTATACAAAGACCGAATGACTTTGAAAGCTACATTACAAAACGCTTAAGATAAGATAAGTTACTTTAAATTCAGATAACCCTGAGACAATAATAAACTCATAATTTCAAATAGAAGAAAACTAGTCTCATGCTTAAGAGACTTTGCAAAATACCGCATTCAAACTCGTATTGGTTATCATTTGAATTTGGCTTAAGGATTTCTAGCGATTCTAAATTTTGCAGCATTTGCAATTTCAAAAAATAAGAATAAAATGAATGAGATGAATATTATTGGGAAAATTATTAAATACTTACATTAATATAAATTTTAAATTTAGCCAATCAAAGAATAGAATAAGAGTGAGCGACGTCTGACTATGATCATATTATGATACAACGATATGTCACATGTGTTTCCAACAAAAAGTGGTAGCAGAAATATTGTAGTTGTGTTGATAATAAATGACATAAATAAAAGCGGTAAAATGAGAGGTTCATTATTTTGGTACATGTTAATTAAAGTAAAAATTTTATCACACAAAACGATGTCATAAATTATGTGGTATACATAAATAATTACTTTAGTAATAGAACACTGTTGAATAAACTACAATGACAGCTTTCTTAGACTGCAAAAAACGTAGAAACATGTAATTTTGTTGAAACAGAAAAAGAAGAATTCAATGCTAGTGATTTAAGGAATTAAAAAAGCATACATAGACGCAATGTGTGTAACCTTACGTTATACGATGCTTGGTATTCTATATTTTTCCACATGCATTTTCAGTATATAGGCTGCATTGGTTAAGCAGTGAGTGGTCGAGCATCGTAAATTACAGCCAACTCTGATCTGAATTGTTTCCAAAGGTGGAGTTAAAATGACTTAATGCTTTTGATTTGGATTAACCCAGTGTTGAAAGTTCTCTTAAGGACAAAAAACAACCCTGAAAGCAATTTTGGACCTCCTAGCCATAAACTGACCCTCCTACCAGAGGTCAAATCTCACACAAGGTCAAATTTGTACAAATTTGCAGTATCTCAAATTCTACTTGAGCTAGAATGCTGGTTGATGGCTTAAAAATGTCAGAAGACCCATGTTTAGTTTTGTCTTATGATGTCATTAAATGTAGTGCTATTCAGTGATTGTAATAGAAAATTTTACAAATTTGTTAGATTATTATGCAAGGAAAACTACTTTGTCATAAAAAATGCTGATTCATATCTCGTTTTGATTGAGAGGGCATTATTGGCATAAAATTGGTCTTCACAGACGAAAATTGGTGGTATCTGCGGCCTGTTGGCAAAAACCGGTCTAACCGGTGCTGAGTTACAGTAGATGGCGAAAAAAAAAATTCAGCGTTACAAGCTGTGAAGCATTTGCAATTTGAGTTGAAGTTTATGTCGGTTACTGGAGTTTCATTGAGAGGAAGATGAATTGTAAATTTTTAAGGAAGATTGACAAATTGGATAGCAGTTGTTCCATCGTCTTTTTGAAAAATATGATCAGCAAGTTCTCTCACCCTATAGAACCGTTGAAATAGGAATTAATGATTTCTTCCATGATAACGCAAGACCTCATGTCTGCCGCAAGACATCGTCTTTTTACGAGATAAATTTTTTTCTCAAACTAACCCGCCTTATTAACCAGACACTACAATAGCCAATGCTTTGTCCATTCCCATACTGAAAATTTGAAAAATGATATCGATTTTGAAGATGAAAATGAATTATATGATTTCCTCAACTATCACTTTGGACAGATATCATGTTAAATTTGGGAAAAGAGAAAGACAAATTCACAAAAAACACTGAATCAGTTATTTCTTGTGATGCTTATTATATGCAGTCATTCCTTTTCCACTGTGGTATGATTTGAAGTAAATATAATCGTTTTGTATAATTGATAGCTTTGTATTAAACTTTTTGGTATATAACAAAATTCAATTAGTCAACTTGTTTTTTCTATGTTGAAGGAGGGCATCAACTTTCGTGTTCTGATATTTTATAAAATCATTGCATTCCATATCTCAAACCTCAGTCACATGCATGGGAGACTTTACAACGTTATGTAATGCTATATGGCTTGAATCCGTTATGCAATAAAGTTTTAGATGCAATATATTGCACTTGCTTGTAGGAGAGCTGGTTAATTCACTTCAGTATGAGAAATAGTTGGTAGATGCTCTAGTCAATTTTGAGTTTAGCTTGATGTCAAACTAACTTGTATAAAAGATTTTCACACAAAATTACCAAAATGTTCAGGTTCTTGCTCGGTTTAGCCTGGAAGATATAATATCTCAAACTCCTTATGCAATTGCAAGCTATTTCGCATGACAACCTAATAAATGTGGGTTGGAAGTTGACATTGTGTCACTGAGTCCGTTTACCATAGCTGGTAACTGACGTAGCTGAAATTGACTGGTGTTATTCATGTAGAAATTTCAAATCCGATCTGGTGGATCAATTATAAACCATGTAATATTTTAATTTTCCTGGCCCACATTAATTGTGATAAAAACTCCAATCAGCTTCATTTATTCTGATTTTGTATTCTTGTTCCAGGTTTTTCCATTATTTTTGCTTTGAATAAAAATATCTTTCTGTTGGAAGTTGGATAGTGTTGGAAATTGCTTGAAATGATATGAGGTAAACGTTTGGTTGAATGCAAAGTTAAATAGAACTATTGACCGGGGTTGAACTGCATATTTACTGTTGCAATTTTCTTCATAAATTAGTACTTGTAATGGGAAGAAGGCCATCTGGAAATTGATTAGCGTTTTCGAATTTGAATTACTTGACACAGCAGCTGCTCTTGCAAACATAATCACTAAAAAATTACAGTCATATAGGGTGTGAAAAGCCGGTATACACAAATAATTCATATTTATTATAAGCAAAATATATAACAAACCGGTAAACCATGTTATTTCGACTTGTATCACTTGAATATAGCTTAGTATTAGCAAAGAATGTTTATTGAGAGTTTATTGGAATTTCTACATGGAACATTATCATGACCTTAATATCAAAGTAAATCCCAATAATCTTAATATATAATTCAAATTAGACACAAAATTAGCCTAAATTACAATTTATTCCAAATAATTCGATTGCTAATAAAAATATAAGAAAAATCTCTTAAAACAGAAAGAAACATGGGTCTCCTGAAACGTCTAAGTCATAAACCAGCTTTCTATCTTCAATAGAAATTAACATATGGCAAATTTGACCTAGTGTGACCTTTGATGAATTAAATCAAAACCATCAAGTTGGTTTCATTTTTGTTATTACTTAAATGTTTTAATGAAATTATTCTGATACAAATATAAAATCCATTCTAGATTTCAAATGAAGCAAAACAGTTTACAAAGTCTTTGATTACATTTAAGAGAGCCACTGAATTAATGAGTATCCATAATCATTAGAAAACAGCAAACAGCTATCTTCATCATACAATTTATAACGCCAAATTTAAACGCGCAATTTTCATTAAAATATAATAATCAAGTTTACTTCTCAAAAACTTCATGGTAATAAACAAAATATTCAAGTGCACAAAATGTAGGATATTAGCATTCCAAATTTCAACGAATATAAAATATGTTTAGCATGTCATAGATTTCAGCAATTAAATTACTGGCGATGACGTAAAGGGTTTTGCTACTCACAAAACCCTTCTGGCATGCAATCGATCAAGTATTTTAAACATTTGCACAACTGCAATGATGCGGCTTCAGCGAGCATAATTAGCTGGATTAGATATATATTATTTCTTATCTTCACCAAATGTGAACAGAATAGTCAATAACGGTTATTTTTATCTGCAACTGAAAATAAGTATTGCAATATTATTTCAGAAAAAAAACTTGATTTGGAGAGTTTTCTCCGTCATTTGCTACAGATAGAGAAGCGGTTCGACAACTTACTTATGCATTATATCGTACATTACATACAGCAGAAATATACATTCTTTCGGACATTAATCAAATTACACATTTTACAAACAATTAACTTAAATATTTCAAACGTTATCTCAAAAATAGGGAAACATTTTCTAACATCAGAGGCCGAGGGATTGAATTCACAAAAATCGCTCACTCTATAATACACGTAATGTTTGTATTTTCTACATGTTGTATTTAAATTGACTGCCTCTATGCCAGATAAAGTACCACTTTATGAACTATGCACAGCTTATGATGGATGGAGAAATTGGAAGCGAACTCTTATTTTCTATAAATACTCGTGCATAAAAGCAGCACCTGTAAACCTAATATTTGACTAAATGTTTGGGGTGCGGCTTATACATGGAGTCTAAAAATGGATGATATACGTAAGCCATTTTATCAATTCAAAATTATGGGATCAGTCCATATTTTCAAGAAACAATATGTAAGGATAACACTATTTCATTGTCCTTACAAACACTCTAAATAATTAACAGAGTAAATGCCCAAAAATTAAATAAAAGTCAAAGCATAAGGTTGTAGATCAATATCAAAGTTATACTCTTTCACCTCAATTGCTCAGTGAGCGAAATTTTGATTTAACTCACATGGGTATTTTGATGAGTTCCTATCCATATTAAGAAGCAGCTGTACTTTATTGATAAATATATGAACCAATTAAAGGTATCAGAAACGAGGATGTTTTATTCGGAATAATCTTTCCATATAAAGAACAATAAATTTATTGGATTTACAATATTTCACGTTGCTTAAGTGTTTTCGATGAAAGAGTGCGCTTAGGGATTTGACGGTTCGTACTGATTTCCAACGCTCTGTTAAGTTTATGATTTGCAGAAAATATAATATTGAGCAAAAACGTTTACAAAAGGGAACTCTTAAGATTCAGCGGAGTTGTAAATAAATCTATTTGAATTAGAAAATTTCAGTAGTGAAGATGACCTGTTTCTTAAGTATAGCCTATGCGTAAAAAAATTAGTGGTGTGGGCAGGAAGTTATTGAAAACAAGTGAAATCCAATTAATTCAAGTGATCTTTTCAAGTTTAGAAATACAAACAAGTTGAAAATGTTTTTATAATCTAGAAATGCACAACTACTCATTTCAATTAAATTCACAAAGTTTGACAAAATCGCAACTTTTGAAAAATTCTGACCATCAAACACAGTTGTCAACAATCGCAAAGTGCACTAAACAATTTAAATGTATTATACACAAATGTTCAATTCAAAATAAAATGAAACGGGAAAATTTTAAGGGTTATTCATTATTGAAAACGTTGCAATCGTTACTGAGATGAAGACAAATGATGAGTAATTGCTCAAATGTAAAACAAAAACTATACTGTTGCAATTCAAGATTATCAATTAGGACCCAACTAAACTCAGCATTTCGAGTCCTCAAAACCAACTCGATATTAGTTTGAATGACATCTTTTTTCCTCCATTTTTGGCCTGTAATGATGAAGAACATTCACTATTCATCTAAAATTGCATGCCATCAAACTTGGTTTCCCTTATTTAGGTTGACATGTATTTCTTTCTAGACATTTATATAGGATCATTCAAAATTTAGCAGTTATATATACGCTAACAGAAAAAATATTGCAAACCCTGATCGTGGGAGATTGCAGTAGTGGGCCAGGTTCTAACTTATTCGAATTATTTTATATGGATTCCATCGTTCATTTCCCAATTAGGAAAATGCTCCTTAAAAATATGGTAATGACTCTCAAATTCGCTACACGTTTTTGGGTTTCGTTTTAACAACCAAAAATCCTATGAACAGTTAATAAGTGACTATGATACGCTACAAAATGCTTCTAATAATGGTATTAATGTGTCTTTGCAATGTATGTTACAACAGATTAAATCTCAACATAAATATACTTGTAGACTCACATGAATCAAGTGTAGCCGAAATAAATAAATATAGTTACGAAAAAGACGTGCTAAAACATTGAGTTTGTCCTTACGTATTATGTTAAACAAAAGCATGAAGGAACAACCATTTCTGGACTTTGTAAATATGATATAATAGCATCTATTTCAAAAATTAGAAATGTCTAACAAGAACTCCTTTCGGTGGTACCTACAATTAGAATTTTAGAATTTGCATATGCAAATATAAAATATTAGAGCATAGTGATAATTCCGAAGCTATCAAATTAATAAATTGATATTAGTTTCCTTAATAAAGGATCGCTTTCCAGACTAATGAAAAACGTTATTTCAAAAATATTTAGCAAATCACGTGGTCTACTAAAAGGCACTGTCTCAGGACGGCGAATAAATTGTTAATGTTTCTAAAACTTGAGATGGCAACTTGGTGAACAACAACATATTTAAAGAAAGTAAGATATTTTATACTCGTCTTGTTTTATGTGCAATAAATTAAAATGACAATCCACAATAATTGTCAATAGTATTCTACAAGTTTATTAAATCCGAAGAAATACAAAATCCCCGTGCATATGGAAACATCGAAACTTAGGATTTTAAATTCTGAAAAAAATCAACATTTATTCTCCCTAAAGTTAGAATGAGCAAGTGTAATAGTTCATGCTGTGTTCATAAACATTTAAACTCGTTTTTTTAATTTGTCTAATTGTTCATTAAATCTATTCCTTTCTACTTCAACAAACTGGATAAATGCATTCTTTTCATATTTATGATGCATCATTAATTTTTGAAACGCTGCGAAAGCATTACAGGCCATCACGGAACTCATCATTTCAAATTAAAATAAACAAATTCAAAACTTAAAATTACAAACAATATTTGTTGAAAGAGAGAGGAGTGTTTCTATAATTAATTGCAATAAACTTGTGCTAAGCGGGAAGAGAAGGACATTGTCTCTATGCTACATTGATCTTTATAAATTTGTTTCATTATATAAAATTTATAAGGCAGTCAAATTGTCTGTTAATTATCATTTTTAACTGTTAATATTTTAATTATCCAAAAAACACGTTAATTAACACCTTTTCTGTTAAAAAAGAAATTAGATTTAGAAAATCGTTTATTCGTTCAACTTTCTGAAAGCAAAGGCTAGTTTTCCAGGTTTCTCGATATCCAAAGAGCTCCTGAGTTTCCCATACGTTAATCCCATGGTTGAAAAGTATCGTTCTAACCCGGCACGTGATGAAATCGTATCAACCAGATCGGTTGAGAGTTTCGCGAGATCTTTGTCGAACCAAAGTTTCAGCCCACTTTTCCACCAGGCGTTTGATGAAACTGACTTGTACCCTTAGCAAAATAAATATTCGTTGTAAGGCTGAACCTTTGCAATGTATTTGGTCAACTCGGGAAGAATCCTGGCATTTCCTATTTCCGATATATAAGAAACTGCGTCTTGGGTCTCAATTGGCGAAAGTTCATCCCCGTGATAATGAGGATCCAGTAAGTTTGCAGCATACACTACCCGCGTTAGCGCCATGCGTGTCCGTTTCTCTATCATTTTCAATAAACGTACAAGGTGCAATTTGAGCCACTTGCTTCCAGTGTTTATAATACGCTGACAAAGTGCAATTATCAGCCTGTAGCATATCAAGGAGTACGCCATCAGCCATTTTCAAACTGATTTCTTCTATGTAACGGTACACAGCTTCAGTTGATCTCGAGTTGATGTTAACAATGTCAGCAATGCACGACTAATTGTCACTGAAATATTCCAAAAACATCAATATAGCTGTTCCATCGGGTGTCACATGCTACTGGAGGACGTCTCATGCTCCTCGCTGAAATGGCTGCATGCGAATTTTTTAAGAAGTTGGTTGCTGCAAGAACTTTAGACTAAATTGTTTTGATGTCCTTATTATTGAGTATATCCTTTGACAATAAGTTTGCGATATGTACTTGACAACCATATGTGTGCACATTCTTGTCATTTTTCAACATTGTTCTCATCAGTTCAATGTTTGCAGCGTTGTCCGTAACAACGCTAGAAATGTTCACGCTTAACTCTTGTTCGATGTCTGTTCACGGACAAACATGTGTGAGATAATGTGATGTGTGTGCATCACCCATTGTACTCAGTGTATTGACCAAATACCATTTGCCATCCGTGTAGACACAAACTCCGATTACTGGTTGGTTAGTAAGCGTAGACCATCCATCAATGGCCAATGTTGCGAAGCTTCCTTTTACACGAAACACAACTTTCGACTTCTTTGCACGAACCATTTTACAATCTGAAAATACAAAGCCTTTGTGTAAATACTGCAACAACTGTGGTGATAATTAACAATTGAAGTCAAAACAACATGTTAATTATACCGCTGTTAATAACAAATTGTTGTTAACATGACAGCCTTGAAAATTTAACGTGAAATTAATGCTTCAAAAATATTTACTAATCCCGTTTTTAAAGTTCTTGAATAATAAACTTAGGAGAAATAGCTGTGTTAACAGTTAATCTATTCTCTCACAAATACTAGTTAGTTTATCAATTTAGCGTTCAAAATAAATTTATTAACTGTGTGAGTAAGTTAATGATGTCTAGTATTGAGGATAGTGAATAAATTTCCGGCAAATCACGGAACAATAATATATATATATATATATATACATATATGAATGAAAAAACCAAGCAATTATCAAAATAAATTAAATGAAATAGAAAATAGGAAAACAATGGGTGTACAATTAACTTTCCAAATTTTCAAGTCAACACGACTACCTAAAATAGATTTTAATAATTGATGATATTAAGAAATATAGATCATTTTTACCATAAGTTGGACAAAGTTAATGCATTGTTTCTGTTAACAAATAATTAGGAGATTCTTGTTTTTCTGCAATTAATCACACAATTTTAGACTTCAATGTATTCATTGACGTCTCACGCAACTAACTCTTGAAACTTAAAAAGTTAAAAATCAAAACTTACTAATCTTTATTTCACATTAGTTATTTGAAATAAAACAACGAAAAACAGAAGTTTTAAAAATTTGATAGTCATATTGTCTTAAGAAGTCGCAAAGTGTTAACCGTTAAATGTTAAATTTACATAGAGTTTGCCCATGCATTCAGTTTTTGTCTCGTATCTACAAACCTTCTCTGCAATGCCAAGTTAATATATTTTTTTCTCAATTGTTGGTATGTTTTTGTGAATATATTTCTTAACAATTGTAAATGTGCATTCCACCAAATTACAGACCTAGGAATTCAATGTTTGTAAATTCATGAATTTAAGAAATGATATATTTATGAACATGCCACAGCGATATGTAGATATGCGCAAGACACAATAGAGTAACTAAACAATTGAAAATGTACTCTAATTTAAAAGAATTTTTTTAAATATAATATAGTATTACATCACATATTCAATCAATAGTACACAGAAATATAAAATATAAACCACTTCACAGGGGGTGAGTTGTGATCCGCATGAAATAATGCATCACAACAGGCATGGGATAACCAAAAGGCTTATTTGACAATGGAATAGAATAGGGCAATAAGAATTCCCGCCCTTTGATCATCTTCATCATCACTGGTCTCAGTGCATGATAGACAAGTTAGTGAGACTGGCCCGGGGAGACCTGAGTCTACGACAGACAAAGGAAAGAAAAAGAAATAAGCTAATCAATGGATAAGACACAAGTACTGTATACACATACAATACCTAGTTACTAGATCAAAGCTATGTCATTAGCGAAAATTAAATTATTAAATTGTGTAGTTTGTGGAGTAGAATTCCATCCTAACGGTTCGTAAACACTAAAACTATTTTTATTTTTCAACTGATAATTTTTCAGTAAATGGTCAATAGTTTAAAGGAATAAAAGCAATAAAATTCTATAGCATTTGCATTCTTATTTTCCTTGATACACATCATTAAGAGTAGTTTGGGGACATACGAACGTTGAATGAAAATTTATTGCCGTTTTTTGGATTGGCTAGACAAGTCGAAGAGTGAGCCGTCGCTTACTCTCATGCTTTCCAAATTATATTGAAGGTGAAAGTGAAATAAATCGAAACTTAATCTTGCACTAATTTCTCATTCATGGGTTATTGACCGCGTTACAAAAATAGTATATTTCAAACTAAGTTTATAAAAGCAAGTTGATTAATGAGTTTCAATGTGATTGTTAAAAATACAAAGCAGACAAATTGGTACAATTTACTACCATTTTCGAATTGGCCTCTTAACATACAAGGGAGGAGATAGCTTTTGTTTTCAATGATTACTTTATTTCAGTATATATTTTTCTTTGAAATTTTTTTTCAAAGATTATAACATCTATAGTTCAAAAATATATCTAACATTGTAATCCTTTTAAAGCCTTTTTACAATTTGTGTTCGTTTCTATAAAAAATCTCTAAACGCTCATTCCTCACTAAATAATAAAGATATCTAAAATGTGAAAAGACCACACGAATAAATTTTATCACAAATTTTTAACATAACAAGGAAACACAATTACACATAGGTGCGTCCATTCCCAGGGTTCCTAAAACGCTTGAAGAAATTGTTTGAAAATTTGGACAAACTCGTTTTTGACTTTTAGATATATTATGGTCTGTATAGGGTTAAGTAGCAATTTTATATGATCCGGCTAACAAGCTGGAATAAGATCAACTGCTGTTAGCATTGAAAGTTATTTTGTCTAACGCAAAATCAAAACATACATGCTAACGGTCGGAGGGAGTATCTTTACAATGTCATGCTAGTGAACTTTGTAGCAATTATGTAAAGACGGGAGAATACAAACTCATATTATGAAAGTATTTACTAAGAAAATTTCATGAAAAAATTTATCCGATTGTTTAGCAATTAAATTGATAAACTACATTCTAAAACTCATGTACTATGAACTAGACAAATAGTACAAAATATGGTTTAGGTGATGCGAGCGGTCTCGGGAGTTTAAATTATTGCAAAAAAATTAAAAATACTATTCAGGGAAATGTCTTTTCATTAATGCATTTGATAGTAGTTTTAAATCACATAAGTTTGCGTTCAAAATTGCTGGAAATATATTTATTGTCCTGCGTGAGCAATGGTTACGCAAATAAAGCGTTGGGCGCACGAACTGATTAACGTTTTGATTGAATTTCTATTAAATAAACTATGGTAAATCGAGCTTAGGCGCGTTTCTTTTTGGCAAATTTTCAAATGGATAGTTAATCGGAAATTTCACAGGAAATTAAATGATTGACGAGTTGTATGTCTTACACTAATGTCGCTTGATGCGAAGGATTGAATTCTGATGAACAGCAGCAATTAAATCGCGATAAAATGACTATTAAATAGAAGCCCAGTATACTGTTATATAATTAATACCGCAATCTACTTCTAGAATTTTAAAGAGTATAAATCGTTAGCGCAGCATATTTGAAAAAAATCAATACATTTGGCGCAAGAAGCTTTCCATTTTAAAAATACAGGCCAGCTACTCCTAGACTTTAATTTTAACTCTATTAAACTTTCTAAAATCGAAAATGGTGGCCATATTCTATCAATCATACTAATGTCAAATTTTATAATTTTTCCATTAATTGTTAACATTTATATGCATAAAATTATCAAGAAATTAAAATGCTTCAAATAATTAAAGATAAATAATGGGTCTTGTAAATTTATATTGAAAAAAATGTAATCGAATTTCGTGGCTGCATTGATAATTGTGAAAAACTCATGAATTTTTTAGTCACGTATATAGAGATATTTTGGTAAAACACGAGAACTGCGCTTTTTTCATTATTAGTAACTGGTTGTTCTACCTACTTAAAATCAGTTGATTTTTTATTTTTCTGATATCCTAGGTACTTCTATATGGAATTGTTAATGCAAAAGAATTCCGCAATCAATGAATTTTATAAATCGTTTTATGAATGAACAACTGAGAAATATTGTCAATACAAGCGATTTGTAAATTAATAAAATATACATCAAAGAAGCTAATCAAACGCATTCATATTTATAAGTGTGTCGGAATCCCTTAACACTTTATCAACAGTTATGATTAGCGAATTTAAAATACCAATTACCATGCTTTGTAAAACCATTTGTGAAGAAAACTGCATCGATTCAAAAACTACATAACTACCGATGCCTAGAGAAGACCTCGAAGTTTCACTTTTGAATAGCTTTCACTTTGATAAAATGTTTGAAAATTTGACTTCAGAGTTTGAAATTTTTTAGCTCTGTAGAGTGGGGAGGCTAAATTTAGGAGTATAATGTAGATATACATCGTAGCACCGCTGTGGAAATCACCATGGAATCTCTAAATATTCGCACACACAAAAACCTAAAATGAAATGCACTGCATGTATAAAATATGGTCTAGAAAAATCAAATGTAAACACTTTCCATGTCTAATAGGGCTTAGTTTATATTAAATTAACTGGGTCATTAACACATTAAATTTTTAACAATAGCAATTTCTGAATTATTCTTTTTACAAATAAAGAAGAAATATATAATGGAAATTTCAACAACAATGGACATTTCAACAATAACTTACATTATTCTATAAAAGAGAAATTTATTGATCAATACTAATCCAAACTTTTAAAGAAACTCAAAAATATAAATTTGCTAATCGAGTTTAAAATTGGGCTTAAAATTTAAATTTGAAAGAATTTCAAAATTTGAAGACAATTTAAAGACCATGAATAAGTTGCCTGCAGTAGCGATCTTAGGTTTTCATTGTCATATAACTATAGGTCGTGCCAATGCATATTTCAAATTTTGATGGAGACTCATATTTCGAGGTGCTTCCATCTAACGAAACCGTAAGTGTCACCTGCTATTTGGCGTTCCTGGACCGCACATTCAGCAAACTTTGTACGCAAGAAGCCGAACGGGTACTGATGCCCGATAATGCCTGGCCAGATGTTGCGACTGTTTTTACAAATCTCATGTATGTAATTTTATTTTCTAAATAGTGAAGAACAAATATTATTACTTGAAACGTGTGCTTTGTTCTCAAAATATATAATTTAAAACATTTTTATTAACAATCCTAACTCTACATTGCATCATGAAATTGTGCAAGATTCATAAAGTGATACTTCATATGGCATGGTGACAGTAAATTTAAATGACTTTTACAATATAGAGAAAGTAAAAACATACGTCAATGTTAAAAAGTAACTAAAGGGCAACTCATCAAGAAATTTCTATAATAAATCAGGCCAAAGAAATCTTAAATATTTTTAATGGAAGTGTTCCTTATTTAATCTCAAAGGAATTTTTTTAAGGGGACACCTCTCTTGATTGCTGTCATTAATTAAAACTATAATTTAAAAAAATTAGCAGTGTGACAACATTTGATTCCAAAAATATATTTTACTCTGCCCACTTATGTATCTCAAGCTTGCAGGAAAATGGGCATTGACTAAAGATTTACATAACTTTCTGCAAAAAAATGTTTGCAGCAGCAATGATAAAGCCAGAAAAAAATCAAGAAATTTTCATCAAGGAAAGTAAAATCTTCACAAGCAAGTTATTTCCAGATGATAATGAGCTCAATATGTAAAATAATATTTGTTCAATCTGCAAGTTTTATTGTGCCTAAATAATTTTTGAAGAAATATTTATATTATTACTTTAAGCAAAAGATAGAAAAATATCCGCAAAATTTAAATACTTTCAATATTTAAATGGGCAAAAAATGAATTTTCAATCCATTCCGCAATATACTGTTTAAATAATAAGAGATTTCTTGAAATTTCCTAATTTTAAGAAAAGACTACTGTATAATGATAAGTGTATTTGTAATATTTTTATTGTTGGACTATAAAGGTAGAAATAAATAAAAATACAATAAATCTTATTAAAAACTAAGAGATTAACCAAAAGGTTTATCGAGTGAAATTGTCTGGTGCGTTTTCAATGCCTCGAGTAAAGTAGGGGTTCCCAGTAAGCAAATAGTCCCTGATGTGCATATGCGCAACAAGATTGTCACGCGCTTCCTTCTTCGTTTTGTAACCTTTCTGCAAACGGGAGAGGAAAGTCCATTCGTAACAGGCGCCAGCGATGTTTGGAATCGCCAAACAAGCTACCCCAAACGCGAATGGTACAGCAACTTCGTACCACCACATATTACAACTATAATCCTAAAAGCTACAATCATCAATGATAAACGGCAAATAACAAGAAACTAACAATATATCAATAAACCAAAACAACAATACATTCATGTCTCGTTATACGATTATAGTTCTTTAGTGATAAGGTGAAGCAAAACTGATTCTTATTTAAAAATAATTGTTAATTTAATAGAATTTGCTCTGCTTAATCATTAACATTGCTTCAACAAGTATAGTGTATGCTGCTAGTTACTATTTCAACATTTTCAATCTCAAATAGCCTTGAAGGCGTTCTTTCATCCTTGTTTGTAGATGTCGACTTGCTTTCACAATGCATGAATTTGACGAGTCATTCATATTTATAAACGTCAAACATTACTAACCGACGTTGCCCGGGATATAAATGCCCTTTGACGGTCTAATGACCCCATAATTGTTCTACTAAACCTTCACCTGGTCCCTAGTTAGACAAATACATAATTCAAATTCATAAACAATTGATAAACAATATAATCAAAATCATTGGCCTTCTACAAGATGGCCGTAAAACATTGACGAAAACAGACCTTAATCAAACAAAACAAACAATAAATCAAAAAAATTGACAAAAATAAATATGAGAAATATATACATGTCAATTTGTTTAAGAAAACAAAAAATTGTCGATATGATTGATCAGTAGTATAATGGACAAAAACATTCAATTAATATTTATTCGCCTGTACTACGCCAACAAAACTTCGCAACTTAGTAGCACGAGCATGCCGACGAGAGTTCAAAGAAAAGACAAGAATAGAATAGCAGAGAAAAGGCTTGAAACTCAGGGCAACAATTTAACCCGGAAACCTCGCAGTGGACGACCATCCTTTTCTGATGACTAACGTGAAGCTGTGCTGAGGAACTAACTTAAAGGTTTCCATTAAACATTCTTGTCGTAAGAAACAGAGCAGCTATCTCAGTATACTAAGCAGTTCACAAAATCTCAACGGGTCTAATTCCAAAATGCCACCCAAAAAGTGCCAGAAGAGAAGAATGAAGATACTCTCTCATGTAAGCTTTGCTCAGAGTGTACTTCACAATAAATGGTGAAGGCTTTTTATCTAATCTGTAGACCGATTAGGTATATTTTTACCAGCAGACTCATGATGTCTCTAGAGAGGAAAGCCTCATGTGAGAACTTCAAAGTAACTACAATTATCAATTTGGGCTCTCTCGGAATTTTAAATGTCCAGCATTTTTTTAATAATTCAGAACGAGCTGAAACATTGTTCTATTTTTAAAATCGAAACGATTTTCCTTAAATTGTTCTCACGTGTTCAATGATGTTTGCGTAACAATTGCAAGAAATAAATAGATAGATAGTAGTGTATATTAATATAAACATTTAAAAAAATAAGATTGATTAAAGTGTTTACGCATATATGGAAAAAATTGCGCCTTCCTTCTTTCGGCAGGGATACGTAAGGACAGATTTAATAGTCGATAAGTAAATCATTTTTTGTTGAAATGGATTGAAGTGTAAATTACTAAGACTCCGCAGTAATTAGAGGCATCTGAATGCTATACGAGTGATTCGGGATATGCGCGAGTTCCATTTTGGCGACGAATACAAATCCAGACCCAGAAATGTGATTTGTTGATGCTGCAACATAAAAAAGTCTGTCATATTTATATGATTTTTTCTAAATATCATTTTCGATTTGCTAAAAATAATCACCATATTATTCTAAAACGTCTATTTTTTAATATGTTGGTATTCAGTTTGGCTAACATCTACATTATTTTTAGGAATTGAAGTAACAAAAGTAATATCATCTGCGCACTTTACATTTACATCCTCTTCATATGAGCATGGAAGATTCATTAGATAGAATAAAAAGTTGGAGGATCCAATATTGAGCATTAAGGAACTCCAGATGACATCTCAAATAATTTATTATAATTACTTCCAAAAACAACTCGATAGTACCCTTTATGTAGATAGTTCGCAATCCATTGAACAAATTCGCGTGGACAGCAGAGGGTATTTAATTTTTGTAGCTTTAATGAGATCAAAACCTTCGATGTGAGCTCCAACATTTTTATCTTTATCCACCTCTTTTGTAATATAATTCAGGGGTAATTTTCTATAAATGAATTGTGACTTATCCTGAATATCTTTGATGAAAGGCATCAGTGATTGTGTGACATGATCTTCTAATATTTCCTATGGAATTTGCAACAGAGATATAGGCGTATATTGGTTTTCCAACTATTTGGCCAATTTTCATAAGAATGAAACAATTCAGACTATGACACATTATGGCGAATGAGTATGAGCAAAAGGTTTCCCTTTCATGGGCAACGAGAAAAATAGAACAGGAAATTTGAAAAATCACTGTCAAGATACCGAAGAAATATTGGCAAGATTAGTTGAATGCATCTCAAAATGACTGCATCAGATGATCGACACCAATGGGTAACTAATTGAAGAATATCTCTCTTAAACAAATTGATCATGTATACATATTTACTGTGTATTTAATTAAAAATATGTTTTGTTTTGTTTGATTAATGTTAAATTCCTTCTATTTTTAAGTGCATCCTTTATTATAAGTTCGTGCAAAAATTGTAATAATGTGATGGCCTATTTTTAAGGTAGGCAAACACCTGTTATTCTATTTGAGAAAATAATCTACTTTTGCTGACCTATCATAAATATTTACAAAAACACATTTTTTCAAATATTTATGATAGGTCAGCAAGACTCGACAATTCAAATAGAAATGAAAAATGTAGGATGGTATTAAAATTAATGAAAGAACAAATGATGATCTTGTGTCCGACACTGGCTACAAAATACAGTTTCGATAATAACGTGAAATAAATTATAATTCAATATTATTGATTAAAGCAATTTCCTTATTAAAAGAGAGTTAAAAGCGTATTATACTAATTCGATTTAATCTGTCAATTTCTATCAAGTGGAGATAGAAGTTAGGTCAATAAAAGTAAATCAATGTCTTTACCTGAGAAAACTACAAAACGCGTGAGTAGACACAATAAAGACAAAGTACCGTTCTACAACAATAATAATTGTCTGTTACGCCTCGAGTCACTAAACAATTTTTTTTGCAACAGGAAATGAAAACTGGAGTCCCACTGACTTACTAAATGCAAGAAAATTACCATCAAGATCTGGATGGCTCCGGAATTATATAGTTTTTTCAAACTTTGGGATGTGATATTTTCCTGCATGTATATATATATATATATATATATATAAATTTTTGCTGGAGCTACCACACAGTATGTCAGGCCTAAGACTCAAAAAGCTAAATATAAAAATATAACTTGTAATACTATTTCCATCAGTAAAAGATGGTAAATTAAACATAGAAATTCACTAAAAAGCAAAGAACGCAAAATGCTCTTATCAACTTCAAGTTAAAAAGGGCGAAAAGGATTTTAAAGTTTTACTATCTATATACCTATTGACAATAGTAAATTTATTTGTTGAACTTAAAAAGTAGCGTTAAGCAATATCAAAGTCCTGACATTGCTGTCGTCAGAGTAATCTGAAGTAGAGAGACACAAACACGTCAAGTACTATTTTCAAAAAAAGGAAAACAGTACTTTCCTGTGATAATACTTACTGAATTATAAATAATAAAGCAGTCACCGATGGAAAACTAAAAGCTTAAAGAAGACAAATCAATTGAAGTGGAAATTGTCTCATCTAGAACTATTGTCATGCAATATAAGGGATGCATCCAATTAACGTGAAATTTATCATTAATTAACACACGCCATGTAGAGAACTAAGTTGCAAAGGACTGTTTATTTATTGTTCGTCATTTTACTATTGAAAAAAGTAAATGTTGTATGCACATAGGCAGTGGCACATTTAGGGGCAGGGACAAACGCCCCCCTTTGGGGCCAACTGCGAACACTTAAGAAAAATGTTCTTTTCCTCAAAATTGAAAATAGTCTACTTTAATTCAAGATTTCATCAATCGATTTGCTTCTAAAAACAGACGATTACATTTTGTGTAAGCTTACTTTTGTTTAAAATTTATTTTTGCAATTTTTTTCTGTAAAAATTGGTGTCAGCCCCCCGTTTTAAAAATCCTAAACGCGCCTCTGCACATAGGGTTAAGTTGAAATAAAAAATTCATCAATATAATCAAAGGAGCCCTAATCCTATCCATAAGAAAAACTAAAAAAACAAACACTATGTTTTTATTATCCTTTAAGCATAAAAACATAAAATGCATACATTAAGTTAATTTAGAATAATCTATGCTGCATTAAAATAAAGCAAGAAATAGTCGAAATAGCCTATAATCATTAATATAATTATTGAATGAAATCCGGCCTACCATTAATATACTTTAATCAAATATAATTTCATATTCCATTAGGAGGTTTGTGAAATGTTTGCCTTTAATTTCTTAATACTTGAAAAATATAACATTCACATGTAAGATTTAACGAATCACACACAGCCAAAATATTATATTTGCACAATAACAATCTAATAATTAAGCAGATTTTAAATAATTTAATAACTATAGACGTACGTGGTTGATAAACGTTTTTTCATTTCAGGCTTTGCTAAACGTTGAGATAATCAGAGCTGAAAACGGGTCAAACTTTTGGGACCCGACTGCACCAAAACGAACAAAATTATGTGTTTTCAAACATAACTAGCTATCCAGTAGTGGAAAAAATAAATGTTGACGCAACCCGACCCGTTTCCACCTCTGAAGGTAATGCAGGAAAAATCGAATAAAAATCATTTTTAAGAGTTTGTATATTAATTCCTTGCGTTGCTACCTACTTTTGAGTGATGAAAATATTTATGCATAAGAAAATTGTACAAAAGTAGTTTTTCACAGCACAAGTTTTTAATGATACAGCATAATTTAGTGGTTAATATGGCATATTTATGCGCATAAAAAGCTATTTTGATAGATCATAATTGGTCAAGGCTTACATATAAATATACTACCAGTAATTAGAACATCAAACCAAAATCTTTACATATTAGACTCGCAACCAAGTCTCATATATATTTAATTAACACGTGAAAATATTCATCAAAGTCATACATGATCACATGGGCATATACAATTTTATTTTTTTACAAACTATGATGCCTAAATTAATTAGTGATAGTAATAACCAAACTTAAGCCCTATATATATATATATAAGCCTTTGAATGAAATCTATTTCTTTACTGTGCAATAGAAACTAAGTCGTTAGTATTGATAAAGTGTTGGAAAAATGGCGAAAACCCTAAAATTAATTAAAAATGTGTGGTAGGTACTGCATATTACGTTACGCAAATTTGTTGATATCAAAAGCTTTTGACAAAAATGAATTATAATAACACACATGTAATTCTGACAAATGTATCTCCTCAACATAAGTACATGTTCATGTAACATGTCCCACTTAAAGAAATGGGGGGGGGCAGTGGTAGATGAAACTGAACTGCAGGCATGAAATCGAATTATTATGGGACATGGTATGGGCTCCAAAAAACTATTTCTGAAAGCTAAAATGTGTTTAATAGTGCTCATTGGATTGGAATGCGGGATTAATCTCGATATAAGTTTTATTGTAAAATCAGCATGCTTGAGACGAAGTTTGCAACTGGCTTCATTGTTTTCTTGCAAGTGGTGTAAAATTGCGGAAGAAAATGTCAGCAATTCAGACAGACTAGGCAAAAAATATTAAATTCCAAGTAAAAGGTGTAACATTCTATAGCATTTCAGCACTCTGATAATATAAACTGACAATTAATATGATAACTCAAAATCAGGATTGTGCACAACCCATGCCAATGTCCTTCACACATAGCCTCGCTCCCCTTACCTACGGACTTTCGTTATATAAAAATTCTTGGTAATTTATATTAATATTTCAGCTTTTTATTTTATTAAGCACAACCTCATTCTAGAGAATCAAATTGGAACAACGTGGCATTTATTTTCCAACTTTAAAACATTAACTTATGCAAAACCCAATTTCACTTTTCCATAAAAGTTCCTAAACCATTAGTGCGCCTTATAACACATGTCAAAACTTAAAATGAGATAATTTTTTAGCATCTATGAGCAAAATATAATGAGTAATTAATATTTCAAAATTTCAGCACTGTCTTGTGAAACACTATGTAGTAATATACAAAATGACTTTCGAACTCATCGTGAAAAAGACGTTTGAAGAATTATTCTAACAAAAAAGAAAATTCAAATATAATGCCATGCTTTGTAATTACTAAGTAAATTGGCAAAATTTAAGAAAATATATTTGACATTTAAAAAAATATTTTGCAGTGAAAAAATATCTAAGAAGCATAATTTGTAAATATAACAGCAACATACTTAATTAAAAAATATATGCTAATCACAAAAGTAGAAAATATTTTACTGAGATTCATTGAGAAATGTTCATCTACTCCAGAATACACTTAACATTACAAATTGTGTTTCTTACTCCACATTACGTTATGGATAATTTCTTCTATGAGGAAAATTTAAAACAAGCTTGAAGTTATCAATAAATAATTAAAACCATCATTTTGCCATATGTTGCAAGCTGCATTCAAGTTTGACAAATCATTTTACTGGTGACGCTTCTGCGCAAATTAGGTCCATTAACAGGGTAATGTTTGAAATTAACTTGAAACTATTTCTATGACCTACTTTTACTACTGCAATTGATTATACTTCCGCTACGGATTAACAAGTCTTAACCCTAGCAGGGGACCTGAAATATACGTAGTGAAATGTGCCAACGAAAAAGGGGATAGAAATTCACATAATTTTTTAGATCTTAATTTACACACTAACACAGACATTAATTCAAGCTTAACTCACAGACACCAATTGTAGACTAATTTTTGTTAAAAAAAGTGAACATTGCAAAATTTCGATAATATTAGGATGACGAGAAACGAGATTAAATTATCATGGTTGATTTTAGCTTTGAATATATCGCTTTGATAAATTGACTTGTGGAAAAACAATTCTTTACAACATTTAAAAAAGACAAATCAGTAAATTACTGATCAAGGCTACCAACCCATCTTGTCATTCTAAATCAATTTCTACGCTTTGTACCAATGTCGCTAGTAATTAGGTTTAAAAGGACAATTATTGCAAAACAGAAGACAATGAATCAAACGCCGCATTGGCGTCTAATGATCGCAATTACAAACGAAGTAGTGAATTTGACCATTTCCAGCACATTTTGTCAATTCCCTCAATGATTATCCTATATCAAGAGCTGAGCCAAATTTATGCATGACCAGGTGTGGTAACAGCATCTGCTGTCATTCTTAGTTTTGTTAAATGTTATCTCCACTTTTAAAATAATGCAATTTTAGCTATTAAATTTTTACAGTAATTGTGTGCACATGCATAAGTTAGGCTTATGCTAATCAATGAATTTATCTATGAATCTGAATCCGAATTTTGAGAGTCTATCTTTGCCAAGTCTAACTGTATTAGGTCAATTAAGAACAAATGAAATTCAAAATTGTTAATTCATTGAATGAATTTTCGTCCAATTTAGGAATTCGAAATTTAATCAAAGCCGCAACATATCTGAAAATACATTGTACACATTTGAATGATATGTACACAAAGTAATGCCTGTAAGCAAGATTCATGAACATTCAAATCTGAAGTGTTTTCGAATCGAAATCCTAATATCGCAGTATCCTTGTATAAGCTTGATTTGGCTCAGACATCATTGTTTCGAGGCTTGGACATCATTCTCAAAGGCTCCGAGTAACAGAATAATAGCACTATAGTTTACAAATTCCGTATTTAGAAATTTAGCAAATTTAATTTAATTTTTTTGTTGTAAAGTAGAAAATTTTAAAAAAACTGTTTTTTAAATTTGATGATAAAAGCAAAACTTTCTGCTCTTAATATTAACAGCAGATAATGCTGTTAACAGCAAATTTGATACCTCTCTTCATAACCGAATAATTTCGATTGCATCAATGCATTAAATATTTAGCTATATAAAAATAAATCCAACAAATGAAGTGATAAATCAGACCTGCGATTTCTTCAATTTAAAAAAGCCCATCTTTCATAGACATATTACATGCAAACTCGTTACGCTGTTGATTATAGTAAGCAATCGTCAAAGATTACGACCATGGACCTTGGCCAATGGTGTTCTAATCGCTTTACCAGCATACATTATGAAGCGATGATACTACTTTGATTTTCATTTGATCTCACACTTCAATTGCCGCTTCTAATATTCCAATTACATATATTCAAAGATTACTTTTGAGTAATCTCTGTTACATTATACAGTAAATCAACAGCATCACATTCTTATTATTGAAACTCCGCCATTACACATAATCTTCAATTAACAACACTATTTAGAGTGAAAAAAATTTATTCAATAACAAGCGTCAGCGTCACGCATAAATTTAACATCAATCCTCAGCTTAACAAAAGGTAACTAAGTGTAGGCTTTCGTCGCATTCTTATGTACCAGGGATGGTACGAGACGTGTGGTTCAAAACTGCCTAAAGTAGAAACAGAAAAAATATAATACATACTTCCGTGCGCTTTTATCATGAATTGCAGGCAACTTGCTCTTTGCAGATGTGGGACAGCTAATTGCCACTTGAAAATGGTAATATACAGTAAGTAAAAAAAGTATGGAATATTGTATAAATCATTGCTTCTGTAGGGTGTTTTCTTTTTTCAGTATCCTTTGTATGGATGGAGCATCTTTTCCCCAGAACTTACAATATGGATGCACAAAATACAAATACACGCTTGCAGATCCAGAGGGATACATGTAGCCTCATGTAACGTGCATGTTAATATTGAAGATTAATCACAAAATATGTACATTATAACATGCAGTTGGGAACTTGTTCATTACAGTGCTGGAATAAAATTTGAGCTACAGCAAGCATTTATCAATCTTAGCAAAATGCCTTGCAGGGAATTTTGGCATACCAATAGGTAGCGACTGAGAACTCATTACCATAAAAGCAGCATGGTGGAAACACCGGACTTGTGCCAAGCCCCTATCCCCAGTTTTTGGCAGTGGAAGACTGGTCAAAAGTAACATTATGTTACCAATCAACATTTAAAACTTACAATAAGTAATCACTTTGCTTGCACTGCACTACACACTGAAAAAACCACTATCCACAATCTAAAATCGTATGGGGCTGCTTCAACTATCACAGTAATGATGTTCTCACTCTCATTAATCATGCTGAGAGAATATATACGCCGTCATACTTGGTCCTGCTTAAGGAGATATATGTGAAATTTTTTCAGATTTATGACACAACTGTGTTTTTAACAAGATCCAACCGGTTGCTTATGTTGATCTGAGCACAATCAGGTTTTAGATAGATAATTTTTATTTACTTGAATGGCCAGACAACAGCCCTAACCGAAGCTCTATCAAAAAATGTATGGCAAATTACAATACAATAGGTTAACTTTGAGGCCTGCATCAATTTAATGCTCAATATCTAGCAACACGAATTTAAGGAAGCAATAACTCTAAAAATTTAGTTTCTGAATAAATATACCATAGTTTATTCGTTTACGGAAACTTAAGTGGCTATTCGCCTCGGTCCTAACGCGGTTCGCATATTATTAAACAAGAATCAGCAGTTTAGCATATAATCTGAACGTCAACCTAAAGATAAATCAATAATATGAAAAAAAAACTTTGAATCTTTATATGAAAGCCACTGTTATACATCAGAGGTCCATAATTATAAAAACTGATAGAAAAATACGTAGATGTAGTCAGTCGATAAGCATGAAGCTAAGCAATATTTTAATCCTGAAAATAGGGTCCATCAAAATAAAAATACCAAATATTTTCTAAAAATATTCCAAATTATATTTTATACAAAACTTAGTAGAACAGATCGCGTTTATATCTAAATTGCCAATTTTCCATTTGTCACATTCCCTCGCTTCTGATGATCTTGATTTTTAATATTCAAGAAAAAGATATATTCTCTACAATCACCGGCAATAAATGAAAGGAAAATAATTACATGAAATTATAATAGATTTTGCAATTATTCAATATTTGATTTTAAAAACCATATGGAAAAACTTACCGAAAAATAGCGGATTGTCAATAGAAATGAATGAGCCAATGAGAGGGGATGTCAAATAATTCTCCGGTTATCATCAGTCCCGACCGATGACAGTGGGCAACGAGTCATGCTGTTTCGAATATGGAGAACACGAGTACTGTGATGACGGTGTCAAAGGGGTTGTTAGCTATTTCCGTCTGTTTCAAATAGTATCAGCCGTGGTAGGTATCATAGGCAACACAATTGTCATTGCGGTCATCTTAAAGCGATCAAAAAATGGCGCCGATGTTTTCATTCTCAGCAACGCTGTTGTCGACTTTTTGTTCAACGCCGTACAGGTAAAAATCAAATTATATATTTTTACACGATATCGCAATGTTTAAACATGAAAACCGTTAAAAACAACTAACTACACTTCAATTCCAGAACAACATATGAGAATAAGTTTAAAATAGAAAAAACCGATTACTTGGAATAATTAAAAAATGATTTTCTCAGAAAGTTGAAAAACTTAGCAATTGATTTTAGCCCCAAAATTACAATTCCAAATCAATCTTAAATATACATTTGTTCTTGATGTTTACCAGTTAAGTTTTTCGATAAAGAATGTAATTGCTATCCTTCCGAAAACTATCATTCATTATAATATGCTTTAACTAAGAACTTACTTTCTTTCTATTTGTCAGACTAGTCAGACTTACTGAACCGAAAAAGTGTGAACGCAATTTACTAAAACAGTATCTAATAACTTTTTCCTAAAATAAGCGGCACTTTGGAAAAAACCGCGAAAAATACAGATATTAGTATCTTTCAACTAATTCTGTATTGAGTTTAGTTAACGCTATTATTTACTGAAGCTCAGATAAATTTGAAATAATAAAATTTGTCAGTCATCTGCGTTACATTCTTAAACAGTCACTTAGTTTTTTTATAGTCAAGTATTCAATACTGAAAATTTATGGAATAATGATAATCAAATATATTCAAGCTGGGCTCTTTGAAGGTTACTAAGAAAGAGTAATAAGATTTCAAAATTGAAAATAGAATTTGCAATAAACAATTGTTCTGGACTGTATATTGTTGAAAACCATTTTTGGATTGTCATCACCCTTTACATTATTTTTTATAACTATTAGATTTTTTGAGTAAAAAGGAAGCAATTTAAAAAAACTTTTATATAAAAAAGCAATCAAATGTGTCACGTTTCAATATAGTCTCTGGATACAGGACTGGATAAATTTATAAGGGACATCCCAGCATTTCACACAAAACAAAAGAGGCAAAGTACTATCTTAAGTAAAATAATATTCCAGGAACAAGATGTCTAAAAACGAAGTTGTAAAAAGGCAAATGCAATAACGATTCCCTAAACACATACTCATTCGGGTTAAGCAACAGCCTCCTCATCTTCATATCCCATGTTCTTACAATTAAGTTCAAAGTCGGGAATTAACAATTGAAATCCCATCACAACTGCTTGTGAATTTTAGGCCAAAAGAACATGTCTAAAGACTAAGAGTTTCGAATTAGAAAATAACGACAATAAAGTGTAATAGATTATTGACGTCAAGAATGAGATTCGATTTCAAATACAAACCAATGTTTGACATTGGCCGGGAGTTAATACACAGAAATTGTAAACACCTTAAAGGTTGATTTGTTCCGCAAAGTTAAGTAGAGAAGATTATATCTCCATTTGGTTGTGCGAATTTGCTGGAATTTAAATGTTATTAACCAAAAACAATAAAACACTAGAAATAACTATTCAAATAATTGCAGAAAACGAATCACAGAAACAGTGATAGATGCTAGTTTTATGCGGGACTGGAAATCTCTTATAAATATGCGGGTGTGCAAATGAGATCAAAAAACGAGAATATGCGGAGGATTTTGATAATTGTTTGCGTCTAAATGAAGGAATTAAAAACAAAGTGTTCATAATTATTTCAAAGCCTAATTACAAAGTACATTCACTCTTCATTAAGCTATGATTAGACTAGGTGATTGATCATGTGTGATCTGTCACGTTTTGGTAGAATAGCACGTCTAACCACCCGAGATAATTAGCGATGTGACGTATTCTAACCGTTGCACTAAGAAATCAATTTAAATGTTCGTAGTCATTGAACCTCAGCAGAAGTTAGCAGAATTTTTTAGGGCCGCTTGTTCAAACGTTCAAAATAATTGCAACCATGTGTATTTCTTAATATCTTATAAAAATGTGCACCGCATAAAACTAGAATCTATAAAAACATTATAATGAAAATAAAAATTAGTTGTCATAAAAGAATAACTAGTTTTAAACAAAATAAACAGCTAAATTTAAATGACGCGTAAATATTTAAAATTAAATTGTGTTGAAAAGGCGTTATCTAAGAATGGCAATCTTGGAGTATGTTAGAGAAAAAAGTAATGCCTGAGCATCAAGGCTGAGTTTTGTGCAGGGTTGGCAAAAAGGTGTATTTCATACAAAAAAAACGTTCTAAACGTTTAAACCAATGTTTTTTTGCTCTTAGACAGGTCCACCTCAACGTACAAAATTTTTACTGAAAATACATATAGTAGCAAACATTTGAATTATGATAAACTTTGTTGCATACATGTAAACAAACGCAAGTTTGACGGTTTTTTACAGTTGAAAATCGGTTATGAAAGTAAAAATGGACGAAACTCAAACTTTCCACAAGGTTATAAATAAATTTGAAAAAAAAAACATTTAAGATGCCAATTCTGGGCTGGGGTTGCAACCATTAAGCTTGAGTGTAAATTATTAGGGCTAGGAAATTAAATTAAATTGATCTATAATTTTTTTTGAAGTTGATTGCATAGAATATTGAAATTAAAATGGTGCTAAAATTTCATTTAAGGCCTCTATTGATGTCAAATTTAACAACTTTTGAAACATTAAACTACTATAGAATGCTAAAAAAATTGAATTTTATATAATTGAACAGTATTCATGATACGAGTATGGAATAAATGTCCAGCAGCAAATTAAAATTGGGTGTCTTTCTAAAAGGTCCTTGACAAGAAAACAGCTGCTGCTACCACTGCTTTCTTCACTCATGGAAAAAGAATGGTGAAACACCAGAGACGCCTTGAAATGAAGTACCGTTTGAGCATGCATCTATCGAAAAAAGTTAACAAGCGATGAGTAAATAGCTTCTCTCAATCTGGAAATCTATAAGAAGAAACCAAAGAGAAATCTTGTAAGCGCCCACAACAGTTGGATATAAGCTCGATATCAGCCCACACAAGACTGCGAAAGAAATTATTGATGCATCCATACAAAATTCATATCTGTCAGAACGTACAAGAAGGTGACTTCACACTCGGGGTAAGGCAGATGCCGCACGTAACTTTTTTATGAGTTGCTATCGCAATGCAGACGGGTGACACAAGTTCCAGAAAATGAATATACGATCGCAATTCAGAGACCCACGATTCATTTTTGTCTGAATACAGATCCGAGCAATAATTTCTAACCCTGATCAAAGGAGCGCAACCAACACACATAATTTGTCGTTTACAGTCTATCTCATATTTTCACCAAAAATAAGTGCGTTTATTGAATTATAGACTTAAAATGAACATTATCACAATAAAAATAAAAATTAAAAACAGCAGCACCCTCTTTCATAGTAAAATGTATTGCTACAGCTGTCTTGCAATTTGCGAGAAAGGCCGATAATATTACCAACTATTTCCCGACCGAAAATATACAAATATGTTTTGTTTTATCTGATAATTATCAAATATGTTAATTGGTTTGGGAGAAGATACTATTAAAATGTAATGGTTAAGATTATTATTTCAAAAAACTATAGGTTGTACCGGAATGTTTACGATATGGTCTTTACGTGTTATTTTTTTCTATGTTGGGATAAATAAATTAATAGAAATTGGTCATAACTGAATATAGAGAAATCGTATACATATGGCTATTTTTTAGCTTTGTTAAAATAAACATTTCATAAAAACTATCCACAAACCCTTCATGTAGCGAGCATATAAAAAATCAACTATCGTTTCATTTATCAATTAATATAGGTGTCTTATTAATCCAAAAGAAAATGAAAATGTTCGTTATATTATTAAAAGACTACCACTTGTAGATTATAATTCCAAGCATTTGAAATTTAGTTGATATTAGGCAGCTATTTTAATTAAATGTAAATGTCTATTGAAAATAGAAATGTATGTCTAAAGCAATTCGGTACAAGCTATAGATTACTGTAAAGGGTCAGACTTACTCATCTTCAATCTCGGATTGTTTTTTGCTATAAATTGATGTGATTCTATTTTTTAGTGTTAATTTTAATTGGCAGTTTGTTATGGATAATATTTACAGAAATGTATTTATCATTAAAAAAATTAATCAAAAAACTTTTACGTGGAAATTTAGGAATGCAAAAAATTCTTATAAAGAAAGGAGTTTACAAGGTCGTACATGTATTTTTCGAATGTTGCACAGCATAGGCCAAGGAAAATACAAGAGTTTGTCCTTCTCAACGCAATTAAACACAAATAGAAGTTGAGAAAATTATGGTACATACTACTAAATAAATCATTAAATGTTTGGGTTTAGCCAAAAATTTGATATATGCATTCGGTTGTCCACATTTTGGTCATGTTTGAAAAGTTGCGTTTGAACAACCGGATGTGGTGCAATTTTGCTAAAGAATCAGTGCAAAAAAAATTTCAAATCGGTTGAATTTAGATAATCTTCAAAAGCGATGAATTTTTACAATAAAAATTGCGATAATTAAGGAAATCCTGTTACCAAATAAATTAAAACATCTTCACATTTTTCGCCCCTCAATGCTAAAATCGACTAATTATTTTTGATAAAACGTCATGACTTTTCAGGAAATCATTACGTCATTTATGACGTCACTATATCATTAGGAATGTTCCCTAAAGCTTCTTTTTTTCCGGAATTTTAATTTTCCAATGTTTTTTCGTATTGAGCTGTAAAATTTTGTTTTCCATAAGTTGATAGTTTTGAAAATATCACAAAATTGATGAGGATAAATACACAGCAACATTAAGCGCTTGAACACAAACCATCTTTGTCATTTATGTAACTATAGTACTTCTAAATATATATATATATATATATATATATATAAATATTTTCAAATTGTTCGAGTTTGTGCTTAGTTCTTCCTCAATTTTATCTATCAATAGCGTTTGAAATGAAGACTTTAGAACTAAAATGTTAATCATGAACGGATTGTTTTTAAACAAACCGAACATAAGAATGAATAACTGGTTTCCCATTAATTTTGGAATTACGAAAACATTGCCCCAATAATGAGGACATAACCACATAAAAATATATTCCGATTAGTTACACTTATTAGAATGGGAATTAAAAAAAATCTAAAACGAACGAAACTTAACAGTGAACTAAAATATGTTTGTCCTTGAACTTATATCCTTAAAAGTGATTTAAGGCAAATTTAGTGATCGTTGATTTTTGCACTATTTTTAAAGAAACGAGCTCAATTTCGAATTGGTAAATACAATAGCAACAACAAACTGCGATTTGAAATTTCAGGTACAGGTAATTAATAGTATTTGCAGGCTAAAAAAAACCAGAAATGTGGAAAATATTAGTGAAAAATTAAGTTAAAAGAACTGAAAGAGGTCAGAACGAGAAGCAATAAAGCTGCTCAATGGTATCAAAGCCAAACGCAATCATGAACTAATCAGGAATCGCAGATAAACTTAAAACTAGAGAATACCTCCAAGGCTACAGGAAAGGAAAGATGTCTTAGTAACACTCGTATTCATCTAAAAAGCGTCAATGAATGGTACGCCCATTTGTAATAACGAGCTTTTAATTCAGTTGTTACACTAACAAAACAATTTTAAATCATTTCCAAACAATATCTGTTTTTTCACAGCCAATATTTGGCTTTTAGCAAATTAATTCTAATGAAAGTATAAAAACCTCCATGAATATTGGTCTAAATCGGTTAAATATGCTGTATTTATAAATTATTTATAAGCTTTAAGCAACGCTGGTAAAAATGCTGGATACTGCAAAGTTTGCTGGAAATTGAATCCAGCAAATCATAATACTCATTATTAAACATAGAAATGAATTATATGACACTAATAATGATTTAAAAGCCATAGTCAGTAGGGTCAGAACAACATATGAGGTGGGATACATATGCATATAATTTTATAATTCTAATTCTATATGTACAAGCCATTTTAAGTGGCAGTACATATACTATAAATTTCATAAACATCACCCTTTTATTAAAAATTTTTTATTTTTAAAGGAGGCAGATACTGATAAGATCCACCCTTCTGAAATTCTGGTGTGTCATGACTTCTACTCTCTCCGTTTCCGACGTCACTGACTATATTTAATGAAATTCTGAGATGAAAATTTTAACTGAAAATCTAACTAAAGGTGTGTTTACAGCTTATCAATGAAATATAATAATTCGCAATCGAGCACTCAATTAAAAAAAATTCAGCTGTAAACAGCTGTGAAGGACGACCAATTAATAAAACTAATGAAATCAAAAGAAAGCATAGCTTTATCAATGCGCTAACACTTGAAAGACGATCAATTGCGATGAAAGACGTGATCAAAGCACTTTTGATATTTCGTCTTTCATTCCTTTCATAATAGTCATTACGCTAGTGTAAACATTGAATCAATTAAGAGGCGCCACACGATTAGTCTTTTGATTATAGTCAAAAAACTTTTTTGACTATAGTCAAAAGACTAACCGTGTGGCACCCCCGAATAGTCAACTTATTGTAATTTTGAAAGAAAATGGGAATTTTGATTTTAAATAACTTTGAACTTTCATCTTAAATGTCACTAATAAATAAACAATATAATTAAAGACTTGGCTTTAGCGCGTTCTTCACACAATTTCATTGACAACAGCTGTTTCATAAAGGTTGCAATGTGCAAATTGGGTTAAATGCAGACTTGTCAACGAGCCGA
>CABFPE010000408.1:326402-358152 GCA_900660155.1 Hofstenia miamia | reverse complement strand
GATGTGAACATTAAATACAAGTTTTTTAAAAGTTCTTGACAATAGTGAAGTGATGCTAATTGGTCTTAAATAAAATGTTTCAAAGGTAAAATTTTCCCGAACTAAGCACTTTTTTCTAGGCTATCCTTTTCCGAAATCAGTTAGTCATATTGAAGATGATGTCAACGTTAACCTCATCAAGAAGTTACCACTTTACAATACTGTTTCAATGTTTGGCTTTATTGATAAGCAAAATTCCAGATCAAAACACTTTACTTGTGCTAAATATAGAAAAATGGTTTGAAGCAATCATTCATTAATATCACTATTCAAACTTGGAAATCACTACCTAAAGAAAAAGAATATTGAAAACTTAAAAGCTTTTAAGAAGCACATTAAAATTGTCCTAATGCAAAATTATATCTCGGGTAAAGCATGGCTAAAATACAAGTTCTTGAAATCCTGCTAGTTATTTATCCCTAGCCTGGTAAATTTATTGTATATACATGTATTGTTTTATTCTACTGTATTGTATTTGTATAATGTTTGTATATTTGATGAAACTATTCAGATAAATTACCAGTTTCTAATTGTTAATATTTATCTGAATAATGAATATTATATCTTATCTTAATATACACTTGACGAGGTTATGCCGACAGCTTTTCAAGAACACCGCCGTTATCACCCGTTGAGGTTAACAAAACTAGAAATAGAAACTTTCTTAGATTTTTTATATTTTTAACTATGCTTGGGTTATTGCGAATTTTTCACCTAATTTTTGCTATCGCCAATAACTAATGTTCTACAATATACTTAGTATTAATTCATTTTAATTCAAACTTCAATACAACCTGTGTTACAGAAATCTGACCCAATATTAGTTAAGATACAACAAACACATGTAAGATGTTGATTTTCATTAAAATAACAAAAACATTCTTTCTTCTAACAGAAATTAAAACGCCATACCAATAGCGCAATATTATATTTTGCAATGCTTTTTGTACATTTTGACGCTTTCAAAGTTGATATCAGCATATTATATATTGCTAACATAATCTCTGAATAAAGATTTTTCTTTTTCTATTCTCTAGTACTAACAATGTTTTTACAATGATTATTTACGCGCGGGATTCCAGAGATAATTGGTTGTGATTAAAAATAATTTGCAAACAAACGATGATTGTTTACTCGCGTAATTTTTTTTGCGAAATGTCCTTGTCAAAAGTAGCTGCATTATCTATTACATTAATTTCTGTTATGCCAGAGTGCTGCCCACATAATCTTCCATTAAGGGAAAAGAAAAATCGTCGAAATGGTAAACGTATGTATATTAAACCACTTCCCTCAACAGGGACACGGGAGGCAGATGTATTTTACGTGCTCAAGGAACAGGATCCCGAAGAATTTAGGCAATATATGCGTATGACACGAGAAGTTATTGAATCTTTTAAAAAATTTAAAGAATCATAAAATTTCCAGTAGCAATTTTGTTGCCCTTTCACACTGCCACTATGTTCTTTAAAAGCATGACAGACGAGCATATTCAGTCTGCAAATAATGAGACTTCTTCTGTAACTCCGTCACTAAATATATGTTAAAAATCCACTACACATGTCAATGACAACATACAATCTCCAAAATTTTTTTATTTTCTTGAAGAACTTCTTCCCAAGTCTATTGTTTTAATATCTTATTCTTGTACAATTTTATGTGCATATTCCAAATTACTTCATGCGCTTGCACTTATTCAATGCAGGGTTTTTGAGTACTCAGAATGTAAAGACTCGAATCCTTGATAATAAGCTCGCAAAACTCGATCAGAAAAACTGGGAAGAGAAATCATTAAAACTCGAACTCGATCGAAAATCCACATGAAAATACCGTAAAAAATTAAATTATTTTAAATTTCAAATTATTTACCAATCGTAAATAACTATTTTTTAAGCTTAGAATAATTGTAAAACAAATGTTTTTTACCCTAAAAAAATTCAATCGAAATTTTCTTTAAAAAATACTTGAACTCAAAATGTAAAAACTCGAACTCAGACCGAGTAACATGAACTATACTCGAAAACCTTGATTCAATGAGCTTATACATGTAATTGACGTCCATTGTGTTTCAGTTTACTGACAAAAACGCGCGGCAATACGCAGAATGCAAACAAACGGTGAGTATTTACGCAAATTATGCTGAGAAAATCAAATGCTTCAGATTGTTTTGATTAATTACGCGAGTAAAATTTAATGGCGAACACACAGTGAATATTTTAATCCCAATAAATTATCTCACTAGTCCCCTGCGTAAATAATAATAAGCTGTAATCTGTAAACACACCTTAAAGCTACAAAAACAAAATTATTTCAAAACCACCAAATTCTCATCTTCATTCAAATGTACTATTGAAACAATTCGCAATTGACTATTTTCAGGTTCACAGTAAGCATAGATGTCTGGCAGTAGATTTGCTCTGTATTGAAACTGCAATGATAACATGGCCAAATTTAGATAAAGCAGTACTAACAAAAATCTGTATTTTGGACATTTCACCTGTTGAGAACTTCTGAGAAATTAAAATGAAAAAAGGATGTTTTTGTTGCAATGTCGCTTTTTAAGGATTATCAATTTCTTAAAGAAAATGTGTTCGACAGGTTCTACATTTCATTTTTGATGAGCCAACCCTGGAACAAAATGCTCTTTAATTGTTATAGGAACCATCATAGGAGATCTGAAACAATAAAACAAAATCTATTCAAATCTCATTAAAAACACTTTTTAAGTGATTCGAAAAAAAAAATTTGAAAATTAATAAAGATCATAAATTTACTACTGTTGCTCCATGAAATACGTATTTAATTTGCAGTGGTATCCAAATAAGCAGCCGCGAACGAAAAATCAATGCCCCCTAAGGACAGCTGGTGTGTATTTATACCATATTTACATATTCATGTGGCTTCTAATAAACGTTCTTATTGCATATTTCTGTTAAACAATTGTAATTAAACATTAGAAGCACTAAATATTGTAATTCTTGAAAACAAATTCGTTTTAAACAAATAAATTATTGTAATCTCTACTTAAAATTATTAAGATATAAATTTCTATACATTTTGTAATTTCATATTTTCAGCAATATTTCTATATATTATAGACTATACCTAAAAGTGGCCTTTTTCAAATAAAGGTTAAAATGTGTTTCTTATGAGTAGCTAAGTAACAATAGAGCACTTTATGTATATTTCATTGTCATGGTATATATGTATATCAGGTGACCTCAAAGAATGTTTATCAATAGTTATATAAATATTTTTCCAGAATAGTATTGGTTTCTCATATAAAAACCACGTCCAGATATTTTACAGAGACAAGCTACTGACTAAGCCATGGCAGTTGAGGAAATTCCATTTTTGGAAGAGGAAGACAAATGCTTATTGCCTAAGATTTTGAAGTAGGGTATTCTTAGACTGAAAGTGTCAACAATAATTGCTGATACTAATAGGAACTGCCATCCTACACTATAAAAAAAAACAAAAAGTAAATGAAGCAAAACGAGTCAATAAGGTATACCACGACTTTTGCAATGTCAATTGTAAAAAACTGATTGGATATTTCATGTACTTTTCTTTATTCAAGTGAGACACCAGTTTTATTATATATAATAAATATCACAATATTTTTGAAATACTTAAAAGTTCACGACAACATGTACCTGAATAAATATATCTATAAAACAGATATAACATAACATCAATAGCTCAGCTTAGATGATTTTAACACATGCGCTTTGAAGCCCTTTCTGTAATACAACATTTTAAAGTCATGTGCTTATTCAATAAGTAAGGAACGGGTAGGTTTACAATAACTAACAAAAAATTCGCTTGATGTATATAATACAATACTAGCATATTCTTGTTCCAAAATAGACTTTTCAGGAATTCTTGCCAGTTTAATAAAAATTAAAATTTACCAAGTTCACAATAATTTCAATAATTTTATTTTACAATCAAATTTCAATAAAATTTGAGTCGGGGGAAGAATCTCCGACTTCTCTTTATTAAACATAAAATAACCTTGGAAATTTTGACGAATTTTGATTGAGACGATATATAAAAAAATCAGAGAAGTAAAAATGACAGCGCGTTAAACAGACAAATGTCAACTCTAAATGGATAGCTATATATAGATAAATCCCTAGATATTAATCAAACGGAAACTCCCACTACTCATCAACAACCAGTGAGAAATCTATTTTAAGTAGTTAAACCAGCGAAAGGGGAGTTGGTCAAAATATTGTCTGGTGATTGAGATTCAAATGTAATTTTCCACACCCCATTTATTATGTCACCTTATTATTGACAGAGGAATCTAAATTGATAATGTTTACACGAGAGACTCTCTACAGACAAGATTCTAGTATTTTATGCTACATTGTTCGTGAGAGGATTTTCACATTCGTAATTACACCATACGGCACAAGAGCAGGAAAATAACAATTATCAACATCAATTAACAATTTATAATTGCTAAAGAAGAAATACAATGAACCGTATCCATCTAATGATGTTGCTCTAATCAGTGTGTTTCGAATTTTCTTCAAAAAACATTCCCACACGATTTTCCGAATTTAGAAAAAATATAAAAAATTGAGCAACTCAAAAAAAAATAAATACATACACGTGTCAATAAGTCTGTAGCAATATATATATATATATATATATATATATTTACAGGTAAAGTTTTTTGTTTCAAAAAATATAAAAATTAATTGATTACTCACTGTTACATTATGACTTGAAGCAAGTTGATAGTAAACAACAAATACATAAAGGTGCGTATGCAATTGTGCTGAGAAATGTTAGGAATTTTAGATAAGGTCTATCAGGATTAATCAGGTATTTCAGTTTCAGGTCAGGTTTGAGGAGTAGCAACGACAATAGCGAATTCTTTTTTTCCCAATGAAAAATTTATGTCCATTTATCTCTAAATTGTAGTAATCTTACAGTTGGTATTTATTATTTATATAAATGACATTCAAAATAATATTCATGACAAAATTCAATTGTAAAAAATTATTTAATTTGAATAATGTTCTGTTCTATTAGAATATACTAATAGCTAAAACTGATTTTGGAGAAAAAAAAATCCTTCCCTCTATGAAAATTAGGATTAAACAGGTTTAAATCAGGTTAAGGCTGATCAGGTGTGAAGTGCAGGTGACCTCATCTCCAGTTTACAGCTTATCAATGAATTATGATTTTCAATTGAATAGAATTGTAGTTCATACGCAGTTTCACCATCTCAGTTAGACATGTTAGAGAAGCTTTCGCGATTACATATAAATAATCTCAATTAAAAATCGAGACTGAAATACAATGAAATCATTTAAAAAATGCCGAAATCATCAGACACTGACATTTTTGCCTTTGCTTTTCCTTTAGAGACTATTTTGAGACTAATTTGGGATCAATTTTGATGAAATGTAACTTTTTTATTTTTATTTTTACTACATATTCACAATATAATGAAGGGGCCAAAGGAAGGGTGAAACTTGACAGCAGTATTTAAAAAATTTCATCAAGAGTTATAACTTAATCTAGCAACACTGGGTCTGCAGATCAGTGAATTGTTGACGAGTCAAGTTTTCCCTTAAACTTCCACGTTTACGGGTCATATAATTATATAATAAATAATATTTTAATAAATGCGTGCAAATAAAATAATATTTCTCTATCGAATTAAATGATAATTAACATCAATCATATTCTGATAGTGTAAAGAAAAATTCTTGTTATTACTTAACGTCTTGGAGCTTTCTCCAATCGAGTAGTGATTAATGTCAGTCACTTTTTGAATTATCAATCTAAGTTTCGTACTCGAACCCGACAATTTGAAACCCGAAGCCGAGACGAAATGAGTAACCGACGTCACTCTCTGCTAGTTACAAGGAGTGTATTTACGTATTGGATGCTACGCTCTATCGACCATTTTCAGCGCCATTGTGTAGTGTGAATTCAAGAAAATAAATGTTATCGATGCTCACTTTTTGATTGATTATTATCATCAATTATGATTTACAGTGGTTTTTAATACAATTCTAAAACATACGGTCACTTTATTACACCTTTCACAAATCTTTGAAGCATTGGATATAAAAAAAATACTGATATTTATCCACTATCACATCTAATCTCAAAAGTTTTCATTCATGGTCACTGTTGATGTTTCATTTTCCTCATTTTCATTAATGAATTTATAAGGAAAAATTCTTCCATTGCACTACAATTAATTTTTGAACAGTACTGGTAAACTCCCATTACGAAGGGCGCAAACAATACAACTTCTGCTGCTAAAGCAATTATGATAACAAATCACATTGGATGAATTCAATTTTTTTCACAATTAGTTTACCAACAAAGTTTTCATCGGTGGGGCGAGGCCTAAGGCTGTTGGACCACACGGATGTGTTTACGTGAGGGGTTTCGTTAGGTGTCTCGTTTACCCTTCACTAAAATCTTAAGCAGCTGCTAGGCATTTACGCTGTGCGCCGCGAAAATCTATAAATTTATACTGAGGTGAAATCATGCAATGCGGTGCTTCACTTTGCAATCTTACTAGAAAAATTCCACGCATAGCAGAAGAAAAAATCCCCCCCCCCCCNTTTCCGACCATTACTAAATATTCATTTTTGATGACAAAGCAAGCCATAGGAATGTAAGCTTATGTTGAATTAACCCCATTGAACTCCACCAACTCATTCTATTAAAAAATTATTTTCGGTTTACAACATAAAAGCAGTAGCTATAGATTTTATGATATCACTCAGAAAAAATGCATAGAATTTTCAAAGGAAGTAGAAATAATCAAATTCAACGTCTTTTAATACTACGTTAGGCTAAGTTGCTGAAGCGGACAAGAAACGAATCTGATGCAGACGATCATTGTGCTGAAATTTAATCAAAAGATGAAAAAATCAAGTGAGAGATCGACAAATACAAATATATGAGAATACACAATAGGGAGAAACCAAAGATGATCGATTGATATTATATTAAGATAATGGCATCAATTTGGCAAATTTATCAAAACGCTGTACACATTATATTGGAAATACAAACATATGATGTAGCATCAGAATAAACTCGGCTCAAACGCAGAAACATCGATTTTATATAAACGCAAAAATGCGTTTCTATACAGTGATAAAATTAAAATTTTCTAGAAATTGGTTAGTTTTATGCGATAAGGACTTCAGCATAATTTGAGCTCGGGCTTACCTTAATAGTCAAAATAATGGGCTTACAGGACCCTAACTTCCATACTGACAAGGCAAAAAATATGCACACGTTAACATATATTATAGCGTTTCATGTGCATTCGATCTCTGCCGCAAAAAATCAAAAATAACATTTTCAAAATATATTTTAACATATGGGACGTCATTATAACAAGGGAAATTCCTTTTTATCCATGAAAAAACTTATCGGCTTTCAGAATGCATTTCGTAGTTTTCATATGGAGCCATTTCCGATTAGAAAAGTATTTTTAGTTGTGTTAGGCATGCCATTCGAAAACAATAAATATAATCACAAAATGTACAGAGCGATTTCAAAACATAAATGGTTGTAAAATAGCGAAAAAATTATATATGTATATATATAATGTTCAATAGTTTAGATTTGTACAGTAATATCATTAAAAATATTTTTAAAATTCAAAAATCTATTATAAAATCGAATAAGTGAATTTGCTTATTAAAATATTAAAATGTTCAATTCTTTTATTAAAAGTCATTTGAAACATCCATTTTTCTTTCAAAAAAACTTAATTGGTTTTCAAAACTTTTTAGTTGAAATATGACAAAGCTCCTCATTCTGCATTAAATGTGGTTTTCAAAGCAATTGCATTTTAGGAAATTCCTCATTACACAAGTAATATTTACAATAAAAAAATTATAAAAATCCTGATCATTCAGAAACAGAATTACAAATAATTGACACAAGAACACTTCCTCATTGTTTTAAAATTCGAGAAATACTCTTGATTGATTCCAAGCTAATAAACGCAATGTTATTATGAAATTAGAAGTAATAACGTTTATTAAATATTTTCTAAAGATAAGTTGCAGAAGATTTTGAAATTTAATAAGCATAAAAACTAAAATTTAGATTTTCAAGCTTCCAAATTTTGTAATCAATAAAAACTTAATTTTATCTATACATCGAGGACAGTTTGTTCCCTGAGAGCTCTATCATTTGTTTTCTTATATTGACTTCTGCTCTATTTGATTCTAATATGGTATACTGGGGAAGTGTTTAGAACTCTTCTGCCCATTCTGTCTGCAACTTTTTTCAAAATTCCTTAGTATTTAGTATGAGCATATGTAGACATGGCTGTGATTGGGATTTGAAATCTGAATATCTGGGTTATTTATTTACAATACTTTACATTAAACTAGACAGAGTGTCAATATATTTTCACAGCAAACTCGTCAAAATTGACATTATTATAACGTGTTATTTTTAATAAAATTTTAATAAAATTGCACTATGGAATTCATTAACATTTTACCAATAATCCTTCGTCTGATTATGCAGAGTTCATTAACCACACAGCAGTTTTCAATAAACAAAATTGTAATTGGGCCAATTATTACCTCAAAAGAACAACGTGATTAATATAGTTTTTTGCAAATTTCAAAAACGAAGTGAGAAAGCCATCAATCAATGTGCTTGACATCTTTATTGCGCATGATCTATTATCTAGAGGTTGCTTTAGCACCATTTCATTGACTAAAGCATAATAATATTGCAAAATATTAAAATCAACAATAAGCAAAATTGTTATTTAAGAAACTCATTTTGTTTAGATTGAGTATGAACCTTGTACGCATGGGCTTTATGACTGCTAAATAAAAATAAGATCACTAGCTGAAGTAAATGAAATTAATGACGAATCTGATTGACATTGTGATATGTTAATTGTAAATATCATTTGAATAATTTAAAATTTTACAATTAAAATTTAACAGCTCATGAAGCAAAAATAAATTATGAAAGACGTAGTTTTCAACTTAATATAAACTTTGTGTTTAAAACAACTTAAATTAAAATTAAGAGATATCAATCAATCCATAAACTAGCTTCACACCAAGAAAAAATTCACTACTGTTCTGTATCGTATTTAGTTGACACATATGCATATGTGTACATGTATACATGCAATAGGTGAAACATTGTGCAACTGAATTTTCTCATAAAAAATAATAGAATTTCGAAAAAAGCAAATAATAGAAAAAAATAAAAACAATTCATAATAAATTTATGCTTTAAAGAATACTACATGATTGGCATAAACCAATGTCATGAAATAGCAGTCTTCAAATCGCAAGCCTTCCAAGTTATTACTGCTAACTACAGATACTGGTTATCTATTAATATATAATTAATTCACCAGTCAAATAACCACTGATATGCACACTCATCGAACAATAAAAATTTACTTTTATCAAAAATACATTTTCTTCACATACATACAGTTTCGAGAACATACATTTATTACGGTACGAAAAAAATTTTTAAGGCATCCTAGTGAGTCATATAAAATAAGAAAATAAATATGATTCCGACTAAAAAGTTAGATTACTTCATCTGTAATCTCGAACTATGGTTTCCCACTGAACCACATACTTCTTATACAAGCTCCTTGTACTATGTTGGAATGAACATCACAATTGTACAATTTTATCAAACTAATTTATATGTCAGTTTGCAAGATAAAATTCCGGTCAAATGTCAAAATATAGAAATCTCTGTGCTGAAAACATCATCTAATGCATTTTACAGCGTCAACGTCACTGCCAATATAATAACATCTATAAACAATAAATTTTTTATGACACAATTTCCATTGCAAATCTCAACGTATTTTTTGAACAATGAAATGAATTTATATATTATTGAATTCAAAAACTATATTCAATTTAAGAAAAAAGGACAAGAAAAAGGTTAATAACAAACCTAAAATCATTCCTTGTCTTGAAACAAGAAAAACATTTAGAAAAGCAAAACAAAATCTAAAACCACTATAATTCGTTTACAACTATGTCCATTAATGGATATGAACAATTAAGAAAACATTTACGAGTGACTACATTTGCTATGTAGTAGTAACTTGCTGAATAGTAAACAAAAATATCGAGGACTTGAAGAATCATTTCCACATTGAGATAAATCTTCCTCGTGAGAAAGAGGCTTGTCAAATACTTTTGGAAAAAAACTCTGAAGTAATAAAAACAAATTTGATTTTGCAGAAATCATCGAATAATTTGTGAAAATTCCTATAGGATTTACTTGTAGGCTCACCTACTAAACATTTCAACAAAAATTGATATTAATGTGAACAAACTTATTGCAAATATTCCAAAATTGAAACTCTTTTGAGACGATGCACACCTGAGACAAACTTTTATGACAACTTAAAAAATATATTTTAACAAACATACAATAAATCAGTTAGTAAAGGAACGGCATTAGAATGAAATCAATTCCCAATTACAGCAATTCTTGATAGGGAAGATAAATAAGACAACGTGTTTAAGATGTTCAACCAACTTTTTGGAAAAAATGTAAAAATTTTAAAAGTCATTTCTATGCTCATTAAATATTTTGAAGTATGGGATTATTTTCATAGTTATTTGAATTTTATGTCTTAACACTATCTCAGGAAGGAGGTGCTACCACCTCAGCACCCCCCTTGAGAATAATGTTATAAGATTCGGCCTTATTTTTTTAACTTTTCCTAAAAATATATTAGTAAAACGAAGCATTAAAAGTGTATTAATTTATGATTATTTTTTGAGATATATTAGTTTGATTCCATAATTTCATTCTGTGATTGATGAGTTGTTCCGGAAATGCTTGTTTATATATCACATTAATTGGGCATAAAATTGATATTTTTGTACTTAGTAATATTTTAGCTATGACCCTGCCAAATTTCAGAGACGTTATTATGGGAAAAGATATTTTTCAAATATTTTGGTAATAAGGTCAATTTCTAAACGTGATTGTCAGCGTACCAGAATATTGAATTTTTTGTTCTTAGTATTCAATCGTTTGTGAGCTATAGTTCTGGCAAGTTTCGTTACTTGGTGATGAAGAGTGTTGATTTTGCTAGAATTTTGAATGTGAAAAAAAGCCCGGCCGAGATAGGGCTAAAAGTGCATAGCAAATAAAAACACTAAAAATGAGTGACAAAAGAACGAACTAATTGACTTTGTTAATATATAGACTTTCTAGATGGGACATATTTTCTAGACGCAATGGAGACTTTTCTGACAGAACTGACGTAAGAAAATGACTCTTGAAAAAAATATCTCTAAAGCTTAATATACATGACAGTATCTAATTTTGCCATTTGCGTATTTATCATGATTAATAGTTAATTAAGTCAATTTTAACAATACACCATTTTTAAATGCTCGCGTAATTATATTGGTAGCCAGGGCGACCATACTCTTAAAAACTAATAAATTTGTCAGAGAAACAGCGCTATGCAAACGAAATTTCATTTTTAAAGAAAGTAATCCATTGCGTTTTACCACTTAATTCAAACTAACTAATTTGTTCACGGATCTGAAATGCATCATAAATAAATGCATATGGGTTCGGTTGGAGAATTCCAAAATTCAGCAAAGTCAATGTTTAGTTTCGACTAAAATGAGAACTAATCGTAAAAAGATTAAAAAAAGAGTTTCCTTCTTTCATTAAACAATTGTTAGTAAAGCTCTCAAATTATTGGATTAAGTAATGATAAAATCGGAAATGCTACAGAAATCCAATTTTCGAGTAAAAGGGTACGAGGTAATCAAATTATTTGATAACAGTCACTCCGATTTTAGAAAAGTAAATGACCGATAATGGAATTAGAAGTCAATCATATTTAAAGAGAGGAGGGTACAAGATGCTGGTCTCCATTCAAATCAGATTTTAATATCTGAAAAAATTCAGTTGCAAAGCAAAACCTGAATATTGTAAAAAAACAGTTAATTGAATAAAACTTTTAAGAGTGTTTCTACCTAATGAAACTTTTTTCTTCATTTCGTCTTTTAGGCAATTTAATATTTTGAAGCTAATGAAAATAAAGATTTTGGATTTGGTGTTACCATGGCAACTGATTGTTGCTATTTTCAGAAAAAACTGCAAAACGTAATATTTCAAGATTTATTCTAAAGTAATGAGACCTTTGTATTTGTTGTACATATAGTGCTGCAGGTTCTAGCACTTTTAGAAGCCAACCCTACAAATTTAACATTTTATACCAAAACAAAAAAATTTTTTTATCAGCTTTTACCAATTTATCGAAATATGTACAATCATTAAGAAACACTCATAGATTGTAAAGCAAATGAAATTCAGCGTTACAGCAGGATTCCTATTCTCAATACTTTTTCATACGAATTACTGCTCAATTTGTTGACATTTTTTTAACAAACTATGACGTTAATCTCGACCTTCCGTTGCCAATTAGAAGTTAGCAACAGGAATCACGTTAGTCGTCTGAAGAGATATAAATATCAGTAGTTAAAAAATTAGTAATCTAAAGGAAGACAATGTCTTTTGTCACAAGTTTGTTTGACGTAAAGTTTTGAGACTTAAAACAGAAATATAGGAAAATAGTACTTCACTTATACCAAAACAAAATAATTGTAAGGAATGTGTCAATATATTAATAAGAATGGTAATCCAAAGGGCACTAAAAGCGGAATTTAAATAAATTTTACTGCAAATAAAGAATCTTCATTCATTAATTTCGCAAAAAAACAAATTTTTCTATTCACAAAAAAATGCTGTCAGGCTCGTTGTTTTATGGTCTTCAATTTCGTTTAGTTGCGGATAACAGTTTTTAGACAGAGTTTATTATGTTGAGAATGTTTGAAACCGGTGAAATTTAAACGAATAATCACCTAAATTTATACTACATGTAGTTAATTAACATATAATGTAATAAGACTTTTACGATACTTGCACTTTGTTTTATGCTACTAAATTAGAAAATTTCAAATCAAACCTATAAATTTAATATATTAAAAATGATAAATAAAAAAGATCCAATTTGATGACTCCTAACAATAAACTATACTCGATTCAAAAGAAAATGTATTTCAATAGTGTCACATTGGACAAATGTCAAAGGAGATGGTAAAACTGTTATATAATAAATATTGAAAATCAATTCTTTTAATAGATGAAATAGAGGATCAAATTTCTTCACTTAAAAATTAGTGGGTGAAATAAATTGGTAAAAGCAAAATATCGCCCTGAATTGACAAATTTAATCAAAACTGACGTAGCCAACTTCTCCAAAGAGTTCAAACAATTATTGAGACAACAGAGCAATTGAGAGGCGATTTATTAACTTTTTGCAGCAAACGCATTCTATTTACATAATGAATAGGTAACGCCTTACATTAGGAAAACCTATTTTATATTCACCAATTGATTAAATAATGAAATTTACATGCCATACAAGCTTTAAGAAACTTGGTGCAAATTAAAACTAATACGGAATTGATAATGAAAATTTGATATGCTTAGGAAGCCTGGGACTGTGGTGCTACATATTTATGTTTATAGCCACTAGCAGGGAATTTATTTGACCCAAAACCGTCAGAAACCATCACGTGGAAACCCTAACTTTTGGGAAGAGAAATGTATACAATTATAGACAACAAAATTAATTTTATACTTAAAATCACGTCTCGAGACGATTGTCACAAAGTAGGGATGTGCAGTGCATTGAAATGGCATCGGCAATGTGATGCAATGTGCATCATCGTAATCACATCGACTTTTGGTCACTGCTTCTGTGTAAAGAGTTTACATCGACCAGAATTTACATTGACCAGAGTTTACATTGACCAGAGTTTACATCGACCAGAATTTACATTGACCTGAATTTACATCAACTGGAGTATATATCTACAGTTTTCAACATCAAAATTCCTTTCAAATCTTCTATATACCATGGTGAGGACAATTATAGGATTACATGAAACCAATTTGGTAATTACAGAAAATTTACATGACAATTTTTATCTGAAGTTGACAAAAAACTAATATTTTACGTTTATTGAATTTGATTTCGTAATCTACCAGCATAAAATAATACTAAGGTTTTGTTAAAGTTTGAATATGATTAGGTATGAGATTGAATTTGGTTTGATGAATCTTAAGTTCAATTTAATATGTAATATGTATGTAGTGGCTAGGCAGAAATTAGCGTTTTCTAGTCTGAGTTTGCATATATACGTTTCAACTTAATTATTTTTGCAAGAAATTTCTGAGTTCAATGAAATTTTTTCGAGTTTTACGGTAATTTCGAATTTCTTACACTAAAAATAATCATTTGTAATGGACAAACTATATTTTCAATCGAATTTGGGTTCGGCTATCAATGATATCTCTTTCAAATTTTTTCAATTGAAAACCTCTGACCGATTTCTGGTCGATGTAAATTTCAGTCGGTGTAAACTCTGTAGACCACTGTTTCTGTATAACTGAATGATACATTCTCCAATCAAAATGAATAATTTTCCGATGTGCTGTATACTGTAAATGTATATATTATTTGTGTTGACTAGCGCAAAAAATAGGAAATACGTGTGTTGTGTGTGATAGTTGCGTCTACCAGGATAATGTTATACATTTATGGCCCAATCTGTTTCTAAGGGAAAATTTTAAATGTCTCTCAAGTTTTCATTGCATTGAATCGAAATGCATCGCATCGAGATCAATTCTATTGTATCGTATTGAAATCGTACCAACTGTAAAAAAAACTTCGAATTCCACACCCCTATCACAAAGAAACATACATCTTCCTCAACCATAAACTCCGCGTCGTTCTAACTTGTATATACGATTTCGTTTAGCAGTCATGTTCTTTAGAGTTCATGATATCATCATTTATAGCAAACTTAGATAAAAATATTACATATTTCCACACAGGAACGAGCATAACGCAAAATTTAGAATTCCTTCAATATGAATAATACCTAAAATTTCGAAAGTGCGTAAAACTGTGCACCAATTGATGCTTTGGTTTAAATTTTTAACTCACTACGGTCGAAAAGCTATTAAAACCATAACTATCGCTAATTGAAATTATTGTTGTATAGATAGCTTTAAAATGTGAAGATGCTGCAGTGGCACTAGTAGGTTATCTCAAATTAGTGAAAGATGGATTGACTTTGAAATACATAAAATCAAAGACGCATTAAAATGCTCCTGAAGGATAATCGAACTGTTAAATTTTGAATTTACTTTGAAATACTAAAATTCATTCATCACAGCATGCACACAGCTAAATGATTGGAAAACGCTCGTAATACACACTGTGATTATTTCGAAGCAGAACTCCTAAGATAATTAGTTGTTAACAAAAATAGTTTGCAAACGAAGTGATTATTTACCCGCGTATTAATCTCCTTAATTAAATTGTCCAAATTAACTACTGCACTCTTAATTCTTAATGTTGTAGAATATCTTTCATTAAAAAGGAGAGTCTCAAACTCTTAAATTCGGTTGCATATAATCATCAAAATTGATAACTACATATTTACATATACCACGGCCATCCTTAAAGATCGTATCGGTATCGCCATATTTTAAGAAAACAAAATATCGCCGATACCTAAATCATTTCAGAGTTGTTCACTTAAGAAAAGAATCAAAAGAATCATAACAGCTTTTAAATAAGCGATTGCAGATAAAACTCAGAGTGTGAACATAGTGGCTGTTCAAGCAATAGAATATACATTAATAAGAAGTTTAAAATATGTACAGAGATACACTTGTACACAAGAAAATTTAACATTCAAAGTTTGGCGTCTGGGGGATTATTAAAATGCAAAGCTAAAAATACAACTGCATAACATAATGCACCGTTTGAATAAAAATTTAATTATTGCTAAATGGACAACAACAATAACCCTTTTAATCTCAACAACTTTTAATCATTTAGCGTTGATTAATGGGTTACAAACGTTTGAAGTTAGAAATCGGCAAATTTTAATCTTGAATTTCTAATCTCGGAATCTCATCAATGAATGCTGATTAAAGTTTTTTAAAGTAAAAACAACTTCAGGTAATTCAAATACCAATAACCGAATGCATATTTCTATTTGCAGAAAATATGTGATTGTTCTGCAGATAAATCGAACTTCTTTCAGTTATAATAACATACATACAAAATTTATTTTATTGTACACAGAGGTTTAACATTAGTACAAAGTTTGATAAAATTAAAAACAAAAATAAATCACTCTGCGTATGCTACGAATGCAACTCTTAACCCTTTGAGGCTAGTTGGTACATATATGTCTATAATTCACAAAGTGTTTGTACTTTGCATGACTAATCTTATGATAATGGCGAGACATTTTTATTGAGCATGATATTCCTCATTGATCACTGATTTGGAAAAAAATATAATTAAGAGAATCATATGGTTAAAAAGTGCGTTTGTCAACCAATGTGTGTGAAAACTAATATTTTGATACTAGTTTTTTGCCATTAATTTTTTGGCAATCACTAATAGACTCTCTTAAGCACTGCAAGTACGTATATGTACCATCCTAGTGTACCATCATAGATGCATAGATGCATTTCAAAATATAATTTTTGTGATAGGGTGCTGCTTACCATCTGCTTAATATAATATTATACGTTTTTACTACTAAAGCAACCCTCAAAGGGTTAAACGTTGATAGTATACAAATTCTGACTGGGTGAGCTGATGCCTAGTAAATGCTAATCTCTCTAATCTCGATCTCGGGTATCTTAAATTATATACATACAAGGTCTTGTATACATATAACATTATCACTAAAAATAATTTTCTGAAACTAATTAATGCTACAATTCATAATATAATCTTATAGAAAGCATTCTTGAAATTTAGACACCTTTAAGATAAATTTGGATATGCCTAAACGATATACTATAAGATTTTTTCCAAAAAGGATTATTTTTAATTCCCCTCTTAGTAACTCATTTGTACTAACCGGATCGACCCTAAAAAGGATATTTTCTTCCTGGGTTTATAATCGTTGATTTTCAGGATTGGCTCTGCCCTACTCAAAAGTTGTTTTCGAACATTTTAAGGACAATTGGAGTGATTTGTAAGACCTTAACATCCTCTCACTGGTACTAACACAATACATGCTACAATTCGATGTTCTGTAAAAAAATTTTCAACTAATACAGTTACCTATAATACTTAGTTTGAAGGTAAACGTTTTTATGTAAATGTTTTCAAAAACAAATTCAAACTACATTTAGTCATAACATGTAATAAGTTGGATAAACATATACAATATTTTAAGGATATCTCTATTCAAGACTTATAAATCCCCCCCCCAACTTTGATAAAAATTCAATTTCACAACATCTTTGTCATACGTTTTAAATTTTGTAGAAATTTCACTATTCAATCAATTGAAGTAAGAACCTGGTTGCAGGGTTGAAAAACACTTTTTAGAAGAAAACGTCTTAAACAAGTTTTTTTTCAGAACTGGCTCATTTCAAAAACATCACGGGGGCTTCAAAAATGATTCACCTCCAAATTTTCAACTTTGTGAGAATAAATGAAAAAATTAAACATTAAACGCAATGAAGTTTGTAACCATAGAAATGCATTGAAAATGATCCTAAAAATACGGTTTTAACAACTTTTCTGATATTTAAAAAAACACTGAAAAAACAAGTCTTTTAAACATTAGTTTTTCAAAACGTTTTTTCAGCCAAACCTGTTTGGTAATTAGTTAAAATTTAGATTCCATTAAAAGAATACAGGCTACGCGTGATTCACTGTTATTCAAATATTCCGCTAATCACGTTTGACTTGATTGGAACGGATTGGTTCCTGATGCAATCAATGTTTCTTCATGGAGCGGTAACAGTAGAACGAATGCGTGTGTTGTACCGACCGCTGCACTGTCTTGCACTATCGACACGCCAAGCCGCACGGCTGGTGGCAGCAATAAGTGTTCTAACAATTGGAGTCGCCATCTTTCTCATGTCAAGGTAATATGCGAACTTAAAAATTCAAATGCTAATAAATAATGAATATTACAGTTAATTGAAAATCAGTAAATAAATCTAAATAGCGACTTACTATTCCTTTAACAACTTCAACTACAAAACATTTTTTTAAAAATTCAATTTCAAATTGAGGGATTCCTAAATATCATTATTTCTGAAACCGTTATTCAATAAGTATGGTGTAGTTGAGTTGTTCAGGTGCATGGACTTTGAGAAGACTACCATGAAATCATTAGTTAGGATAGTAGTCGTACTTGCTACCTCCAGCCAATTATGCAATCGCAAAGTGTTCATCAGGGGAAATCTAATTGTGAAAATTCCGATGAAGTAGAATTCTCTGAAAGGATGAATCATATTATTTACTTTATGGAATTATTATGAATCTGTTTTCACCCGGCCAGTTACGCTACTAACCTAAATTATTCGTGAAAAGATGGAGAACTAAGGGACCGAAATGTTAAAAATAATCCTAAGGAGAAATAGAATTAATCATTTTATATATATATATATACATTAATATATTGCTCAAACTGTGAGTGTGGAGAAGTCGGAATAAGCCACATATTCTAGATTAAATATTGATATTTTTCAGCAGACACAATGTTAGACTAATATGTTTAGAATATGGACATTGGAGCCTCCTCTTTATGTAATAGTATACATGAGTGATGGCCAAATTCTTCAGTACCTAATGACATTCACTTGCATTAAAATTATTATCGTGGATATAATATTAATTGTACGAGTAGCGATTGTTTGTCGTCGCAAAAGAACTCTAGCTAAAGCTACCTTCCAACGCGCGCCACGCGATCAGATGGCATTAAGTATTATGCTGGCAGTGGCCGCAATAGCAGCGATGGTCTACCAAGTTCCGCATGCACTGCTGTTATTGGAAAGATTTCTTTTCAACACGCAATCGTGGTCTGAATGGCAAATCACGGCATTTGAAATGATTGTTTACTATCCCTTTGAGGTAAAGAATAATATTTAGCATAAATAGATCGTAATTGGCACATTCCTGAAAAATAATATTGCGATTTTTATATCTGGGAAGAAAATACATGATGCAGAGGCATAAAATTTGACACTGATTTAAATTTTGTTCTGCAGTTTTAAATAATCTTATTATACTACAAATTCGGATAAGTATGGATCCTTAGGCGGGGTTATCAAAAAATACATGAAAATATTATTCTATTTTAGTGTCACACTTAATTGCTCTGTAAACAATTAATTGCAAGTTGGAAGCCCGTTGACATGATACACTATCCAATTTGTATGTCAAACAGGTTAATGTAAAAACTGCATTGTTATATTTTATCATATACAACAATGAAAAAAGACAACGTGCTTGCGGTAAAGTTAGGGCGTCACAGCAGAGATGTAGAATCGGGGTCAGTCAGTCGATATTCACTCTCAAACATATTGATTGTTACGCTTAGGAACACTATACGAAAACCTTTGTGATTTTCCACGAATGAGGAGCAGGAGCTTCTGGAATCTGTCAAAACCCCCAGGAATCGCATTCGCCCTAAATACAGGAAAGTCTTGAACATACACTTTGAATCCATGTCCATCTATGCGTCAAACCCGAACTATTAATATGAATGTGTCTATACTTACAATACTGTGAGGCCTATATACGTAACTATTTCAAAAAGAATATTTCTTTGCTAAATTCTATTGCTAACTCCCTTAATTCAAAAGGAAAATACAAGTGATGCGTAATTGTATAATACTACAACAACTTGTAGTTACCTTAAGATTTTTTGCCACAGGTCGAACATTCTGTGACATGCAACACTACACTAACATGACTTAATGTCAATAATTAGCAATTATATTTCCTTAGTTTGCACTGCACTTTAAAAAAAGTATCCTCCTCATTTGAAATAGTCCTATAATATTTGTTATCTTAAACAGTTATAAATGTATTATAAGAGTAGATTTTAAATAATTCTAGCGACATAAACTTAAGAGAAAACTAAGGGAATGGAGCTGTGGCACTTAACTACTAGAAGACTTATTGTTGCAATTTTTTGAAAATTTTCTGATAAGGTGCTTACTTCATGAAATTTATAAACAAAACAATAAATGGATGCAATTTTAACTCATATTAAATCTGCAAAGAAAACGTTGTATGGCTTCTCTTGCATACGCACGTCTCTATATTATAGAAAGAGGAGCTTTTCACAAACAAGGGAATAAATTGTAAAGTTCATTAAATTCAACCACCGTTTTTCGACATTTTATTAATGCATGTAATCGCGACATCTAGTGTTTTAATCATTGCTTAAGATAACTAAATGTTTAAAAGTTGCGTGAAAGCGACAGAAAGTGTGGCAAAGTATTCGAAAGCAAATGTGTTTCAAGCATACAAAAAGACTTTCATTTTCTATATGCTATACATATCATGTGATTTACATGAGGTAAAACATCAATTTTTAATTCACAACAATAGTTTCAATTTGAAAATCATCCCACTTGTCATTTTTATGTAAGGCTTTACTCTAAACCTTACAACTACGCTATTTATAGCGTTTTCGCTGTGGCGTTGCATTTTTCAATGTGCAACTAAAATAAGTTTCATTGTTAATAAGACCAACTATTTTAGCGATTATTTAGTTTCTATGAGAGCCATATTAATTTGGAAAAGTTTGAAAGGTGAGGCACAGTCAAACTTAATTACCCCGCATACAAATTGGACGAGAAAAATCAAAATTGGTATAATGCTGCAATAAGGTTGCACGACTAACTGGAAGGTGTGATACATTGTCGTGGATTTATGTGCCGAACAATTATGTGATTAAGTTTAACACACAATTACTTAGCAATTATTTCTGCTTAGCAGCAAGCTCAAGGACAGGAATTGCCTTAAAAATATGTTTGCCTACACTATACCGGCAAAATTCCAAATTATCACACCTTCATAAGATATGAAACAGAATCGAGTGAAATTTTTTCACGTTAACATAATCAATTTTGCTAGTCCACTCCTGCTGTCCTTTGCGGGTTTCTTAACCCCTTAAAATAAAATCATAGCAGCGTGATAGCTGAGATGATATACTCTTGCAATAACATGTTCTCAATTTGGAAAAATCGTCTTTTAAACTATTTTATTCGTTCGAAGATTACTGTTTTAGAATCCATTTTTTTCAATGGAGTTACATTCAATATCATAACTAAAGATTAGAATTAGAAAATGATTTGACTCTTGTGTAGATTTTAACAAGATCTAACAATTTCAACAAAAAACATATTCCGACTTTATAAAAGCTGGAAGTTTGAAATTAAATGAGTTTTTGTTTTAATATAATTTATCATAAATTAATCTTAAATTTGTAGCCAAGTGAAAGAAACTACAAATACCACGCTTTTCCGTTATATATTTTTAGAGAATCAAATCATGGTCACTAAATTTTAACAACGTATTGTTTTCTGCTATACTGATTAAAGATTGAAACAGAACTTACAGTTTATCAACTTTTTTATATTAGCAAACATCAAAGAAATAAGCTTATTATTACACTGAAGAAATGCAAATTGAAATTTATTATAGAAATATATCACAATATTTGTGTTAAACTTAAGAGAAAAGCAGGGGAATGGACTTGTAGCTTTTAATTAACTTAAAGATTAATAAGAATAATAATAATAATAATAATACTAATAATAATAATAATAATAATAATAATAATAATAATAATGAAGGCTTTATTAAAGTACAAAAATATAAAAGCAATGAGGAAAGACAAAGATTTCTTCAAGATCGAGGGCGAAAAAAAATCAATGTCTGTTCGAGGGTTGAGAGCCGAGATGAAATTAGCAGACAGAGAACGTGAAGAACACCATCAGCGCGAGTGGAGCGGGAATTAAAGAACTTTATGAAATCAAAAAGATCAAGGTTCAATTTGCGAGTGGCAAACGATTGAACAGAAGATCACAAACATGAAAGTAGAGCAACAGCGGGAGAGTGGAGAATATGAAAAGTGCGTCTTTGTATGGCAAGGGAGAGATCCATTTGAAAGCACGCTTCTGGAACCGTTCCATGGAATGGAACAAGGCACCAGAAGGGAGAAGCGTAGAGAAGAATGGCACGAGGAATAGACTTGAACAAAGAGAGTTTCACAGCAGAGGGAGAACTAAAGGGAGCATTGCGGAAGAGGTCAAAGAGCGTGAAATTAGTTCTGCGGAGACGCAAGGACACATGCCCTGACCAATTTAGGTTAGCAGCAAGTATGATGAGGAGAAAAGCTCACAGCGAGAGGCAGATCAGAAGGGGGAGATACAGAAAAAGAAATACCACATGTCTTGGTTGGGCTAAAATTCAGATGGTTAACGTAAGGCCAAGTAGACAAAAGCTCAAGATAAGAGGCAAAAGAACTACCGAAGTTGAAAATCGCAGTATCATCGACGTATATTAGACAGGACAGTTCGAGTTAGGTCATTGATAGCAACGAGGAAGAAGAGAACAGCAAACACAGAAACTTGAAGAGTATCACTAGAGACAAGGGCAGGGGAAGAAATAGACGAGTTGATTTTGATACACTGACGACGATTGGACAGGTAAGACCGAAAAGGTAGATGAAATCAGCATCGAAGCCAAATAAACATATTTTGTAAAGAGTAGAATGAGGGAGCAGATCAGAAGCTTTCGAAACGTCAAGAAAGATAATACAACCAGGATCATTATGATATGATTGGAAATAGCCGTTCTCAATCAGAGTGAGTAAGTTAGTGATGGTAGAACGACCCGGAAGGTTACCATGCTGAGAAGAGATAAGGTGAAGAATTTTAGGGAAACGTATGCAAAGACAAGGCGCCGAGAAAGAATAGCTATAAAACAGTATGAAGTGGCTTGAGAGGAGGGAAGCTGATTGGATTTTAACAGCGGAGAGATCTAAGATGTTTTCGAGGAAGGCGGAAACCGGTTAGAGGAGCAAATGTAGGAGAAAAGATGCTTCAAATGGATGGAAAGAGTTAAGGAGGCTTCGTGAATTACAAAGGATGGGACGCCGTCTGAATAGTAAGGACCAGACAACTTGCACTACTTAAGCATTGAAGACGATGTTTACTTCATGTAACATTCATTTAATTTGTTTTATGCATAATTTTATGATAAACGATTATTGAGAATACTTATTGCTATCATTACTTACTAAATACACAACTGTATATTTTACGGCACTCCCCGTTACAGAATTTTCCATCAAATTAATTTCATGTTGCACACTGCAGATGTAATCAAAATTAGCACGATCAATCAAGGACCAAACTTAAAATATAAATTAGGGCCGTGTGACAACTCGAAATTCGACTCAAGGTTGGAAAACATAACTCGGCATTTAGAATACTCGATATTAACTTGAATGCATCATTTTTTCAATTTTTGGCATGTAATGCTGGAGAATCCATTGGGCTTTCAGCATTTAACTCAAATTACATGACATCAGGCTTGGTTTCTCATATTTAGGTTAGTATGTATTTCTTTCTTACATTTATATAGGTTATTCAACATATAGCACCTCGACTGGAATCTATTATAATTAACTTACTGGAAGATGTTTATATGTCATTAAAAAACAATTGTCTCTTTTGAACCGAACTGGATTGTGAGATGTTATTAGATATTTATTAGATCATGTTCCTAGTGTTTTATCAGATTGTTGAAATATACAATAAAGAAATTGCCGGCAGATCTAACTGCAGAATCGGCTGAGTAGGAAGATCTGAACTAGACAAGCCATGAGTTTTCCATGTCAATATATAATAGGAAATAGTTAATACGATTGTTTGTTGTGGACATTCCCATTAAACAAGGAAAATGGAATAGTTAATTGACATTGGCATATTATTAAAAACCAAAAGACAACTGCCTACATCAAAAATGAAAATGTTATTGAATTTTAAATAGGAACATTGTTACTTCATAGACATCACAGATCCGTCCTCAGGACATTGCATTTCCCACTGTAAACAAAAGAATTGGTAACAAAAACCATTTTTAGACTTTCACTTTGTATACTAGAATAAAAACAACACATTAGATTTCAATATATAAATCCAGTACAAGAACATCAATATTTACACGGTAAGATGATTATTAATGTGAGCCTATATAAGAAAAGAGTCGCAAAAATTGCAAAATATTGGTGATTTGAAATTGAATTAATGCCCACAAGTATAAATTTGAAAATGATTTATAAGCACATATTCTCCAACAAAGAATATTCTGCGAATAATGGCAGCATAAGGCGCAACTATTGACTCACTTACAAAATGCTGAAAGTAGCAATTTATGTTCGCGGTCGCATGGAAGTACAAATGTGATCCCATTAAATATCCTGAAACCTAATAGTCATTCAGAACTCTACTTTAGTCTAATCTTGCTTGCTAGGCCTGAAATGTTCTACAACATTTTACAACTCTGCTATGACCAATCATAGGAGTCAACAATGAACTTCTTTGCAAATTATTTAAAGTTTAACAAAATGGTTCTCCAATTTCAATGTTCATTCTAAATTCTCAAATGAAATTGATATTTTATTTAAATCGCCAAATATTCAATATTCGCTATACCGGGTCGCTACAGATGTAAATTTGTCTTCCTCGGCAACAACAGAAATGTCGGCATTAATATAGTCGAAATGCCATTTTTAAAATAATAAATCACATTTAGTAAAATTTTTGCTATCAGATTATATTGCGCCATATGTAGGGAGGGGTAAATAATTGTGTAAAACTATAGGAGAATATTTCGAGTAAACTTAGCTAAATTTGCAATGACAACAATTTTGTGCTGTTTGCTTTAAAAATCCATTACTTTATATATAACATAAAAAATGAAATTCCGCAAAGACTTGGGACAAACAATATTGATTAACTAAATAACTACGAATTTCATAAGCATGACGAAATATGTCGGATGTTACATTTAAAAAAAATCGTTTAGGTTTTGGCGGTGGCTAAGTACAGTGTTAATCCATTAATCTATCTGGCAATCAGTCGGCGATTTAGGGTTGAAGTAAGCGTACTTTTACGCATGAAAAACTCTATAACGGAACCGAATAAACGCACGATGACTTCACGCCAAGAAACAAACATTAACTCCAGTGTACTCTAATTGAATGTAAACATTCGTAAAGACATATCAAAGCCATTGAAAGGTTGTAGATGATTGCAGCTAAAATAAATATTTCTCTTTTTTTAACTCACAGTTTAAGCCATTTCCAAGTAAAAAGATATTGTAAGATAATGGCAAACAAACATTCAATTCCGCCAAATTTTGAAAATATGAAAAAAATATTTCAACCTCACGAAATACAACTGAAAAAAAAAATTTACCATTTAAAATCTTTTATTTTTAAAAAATCATAGCATTTTGGCATGCTTTCATAAAACATAGAAAAAATAAGCTGATATTTTCATGAAGTAGAGGTTTCATTGATTCCATTTTAGCCATTAAAACTCCGTCGAACAAACTTTTTAAAGGAGCTGTCAATCTACTCTTAACATATAACTACGGCAACTAAAAGTTAACCTATAAAATTCAAAAATTAATCTAATGATCTGACAAAACTTCGATTTGCTATATAAAATATTATAGAATGTGATTATTTTACGTATTTATCATGAATGATTATTGCATATTTTAACATTTTTCGGGTTTTTAAGCAATCTATGGCGAAAAGGCGGAATGATTTAAATATTACAAAATAAATTAGTTGCTGAAAACGCATGTGTGCGATGAAATACATTTGATTTTTTTTGGAAAAAATCATTAAAAACTAACGAATGTGTACTTAATTGCAANCACGGTAAGATGATTATTAATGTGAGCCTATATAAGAAAAGAGTCGCAAAAATTGCAAAATATTGGTGATTTGAAATTGAATTAATGCCCACAAGTATAAATTTGAAAATGATTTATAAGCACATATTCTCCAACAAAGAATATTCTGCGAATAATGGCAGCATAAGGCGCAACTATTGACTCACTTACAAAATGCTGAAAGTAGCAATTTATGTTCGCGGTCGCATGGAAGTACAAATGTGATCCCATTAAATATCCTGAAACCTAATAGTCATTCAGAACTCTACTTTAGTCTAATCTTGCTTGCTAGGCCTGAAATGTTCTACAACATTTTACAACTCTGCTATGACCAATCATAGGAGTCAACAATGAACTTCTTTGCAAATTATTTAAAGTTTAACAAAATGGTTCTCCAATTTCAATGTTCATTCTAAATTCTCAAATGAAATTGATATTTTATTTAAATCGCCAAATATTCAATATTCGCTATACCGGGTCGCTACAGATGTAAATTTGTCTTCCTCGGCAACAACAGAAATGTCGGCATTAATATAGTCGAAATGCCATTTTTAAAATAATAAATCACATTTAGTAAAATTTTTGCTATCAGATTATATTGCGCCATATGTAGGGAGGGGTAAATAATTGTGTAAAACTATAGGAGAATATTTCGAGTAAACTTAGCTAAATTTGCAATGACAACAATTTTGTGCTGTTTGCTTTAAAAATCCATTACTTTATATATAACATAAAAAATGAAATTCCGCAAAGACTTGGGACAAACAATATTGATTAACTAAATAACTACGAATTTCATAAGCATGACGAAATATGTCGGATGTTACATTTAAAAAAAATCGTTTAGGTTTTGGCGGTGGCTAAGTACAGTGTTAATCCATTAATCTATCTGGCAATCAGTCGGCGATTTAGGGTTGAAGTAAGCGTACTTTTACGCATGAAAAACTCTATAACGGAACCGAATAAACGCACGATGACTTCACGCCAAGAAACAAACATTAACTCCAGTGTACTCTAATTGAATGTAAACATTCGTAAAGACATATCAAAGCCATTGAAAGGTTGTAGATGATTGCAGCTAAAATAAATATTTCTCTTTTTTTAACTCACAGTTTAAGCCATTTCCAAGTAAAAAGATATTGTAAGATAATGGCAAACAAACATTCAATTCCGCCAAATTTTGAAAATATGAAAAAAATATTTCAACCTCACGAAATACAACTGAAAAAAAAAATTTACCATTTAAAATCTTTTATTTTTAAAAAATCATAGCATTTTGGCATGCTTTCATAAAACATAGAAAAAATAAGCTGATATTTTCATGAAGTAGAGGTTTCATTGATTCCATTTTAGCCATTAAAACTCCGTCGAACAAACTTTTTAAAGGAGCTGTCAATCTACTCTTAACATATAACTACGGCAACTAAAAGTTAACCTATAAAATTCAAAAATTAATCTAATGATCTGACAAAACTTCGATTTGCTATATAAAATATTATAGAATGTGATTATTTTACGTATTTATCATGAATGATTATTGCATATTTTAACATTTTTCGGGTTTTTAAGCAATCTATGGCGAAAAGGCGGAATGATTTAAATATTACAAAATAAATTAGTTGCTGAAAACGCATGTGTGCGATGAAATACATTTGATTTTTTTTGGAAAAAATCATTAAAAACTAACGAATGTGTACTTAATTGCAACCTAAAAAAATACCAGACTGTTTTTGCAAAAAACTTAAACCACACCAGATTCAAATACTGTTCTTTTTAAGTTAACCTGGAAAGAGACTAAATATAAGAAGACATAATTCCTTCCTATTCTTGAGCCACCTTGGTAGCAAATACTTTACGAATAAACCTTCACATACAGTCGAGGCCATAAAGGTAGCATAATCGCCATTGCTTAGCATATGTACAGCACACACAGGGCATGCCGCACAAGTGTGATAATATGAATGAGAACTAAGTTTATCCAGTCAAAAAAGGTAAATGGCGTGATGCATTAAACTGACTCATTATGTGTTATTGGTGATTGTTGGTAGTCCACCTGTTTATAGAGAAGTTTCTGTACTAATTGTTGCATACAATGATTACAAGCTTACGTAAGCTGCTGTTTCTGCTAAATTGGGTGTATCTCAATCTGTTGTGTTTCGTTCGCTAACCCGATTTAGAGCTACCCATTCTCATTAGAACTGAAAGTTAACAGGAAGGCCGCAACTGACAATAAAGCAAACGGATCGTATGATCAGGCATTTAGCTGCCTGTAATACAACAGATTCGTCGACAGACATAACCTCACAACTGCTGCCAGAAAATGAAATAAGTAGTAGAACAGTCAGAGGCGCACTTTGGTGGATTTTAAGCTCCACTCGTACCATGCTGCAACCAAGTCAAAATTTTTCGCAAAGAATGTGAAGGATCGGTTGAACGTCGCCAAAAGATATAGACACTTTAGACGAGAGTGTTCAGCAATTCGGCAAATGCAAATCCCATTTTTGTAGACCACCTTTGATGCGCTTCAACAGCAGTTTCACTTATCCATTAGTGAAGCCTTCAACATTAGCAATGTATCGGGATGTACTATTGGTCTGGGCTGCTGTGGTTTAGGGATTATGCCACATAATACAATTATTAACGGCACAGTTTACCGTGCAGAACAAACTTCAACAGTGGATGAAGACGAGGCACTGCGAGAAGTTTCAACACGACGGCGCCCCATGTGTCCGTGCCAAGTCTACCACATCCTGCCTGACGGATAACGGGATTCGGGTGCTTGGCTCATGATCGGTCAATCACCTGACTTGAATCCCATTGAATACTGTTGGCGCCTGCTGAGGTGCCAAGTGAGTGCACAGCAACCTTCTTCTCTATAAGATTTACAAGAAAAAATAAAGCAAATTTGGTGCCAGTACATTTCCCAGGACTATGTTCAAAAATTGATAGACTCCATGTTTGATCGCTTAGAAGCAATGATCATGTCAAAGGAGGATCTACAAAATATTAGTAATTTAAAAATACTTTTAATGACTTTTTGTTACTTATAAACACGTTCTTGTACTAATCTGCTTTTAATATACAATCATTTGCAATTTGGAATTTCATTTTTTCTCATTTAGTTCAAAATTACAAAATATGCTACCTTTATTACCACGAAAGTATGTTGTTTTATTTTAAATTGAGGCTGCTTAATGACTTATCGACTTAAAAAATATTTTGGAAGAAAGCAGCATTAAGAACGATTTCGTCGAAAGATGGCATATGAAATATTTTAAACATTAGCACAAGCCAACGGCTCATACAATTATATATTGAAATCAGAGTTGAAAGTGGGGAGGGTAAGATCGGGCGAGAATGGAATAAGGTTTTTTTAAACCGGTTATCGATGAAGCAAAATACACTTGTGTTGAGGAAAAATGAACGAAAAGTTGCTAGGTTTTGCAAAATTTGGATTTAAATTGAAATTTATCACATTTTGAAAAATATTTATGATGCGGTTTGAGCTTTTGGTGAAATTTGATGCTATTATATGATATCATTATCCCTGCAAAAAATATATTGAATAAAACATTGGCTTTATACAAAATTTAATAAAGATAAAATTGAATTCCATTTTACTATCATGTTCCTCATATTTCTTTTGCTAGTAATAGTAGGTTATATTTCCAAAATGGTTGTACATCTTCTAATTAGCAAGTGATTTACTTGGAAGTGGTGGTGCGGAGACGAGCGAAGAAAATGGTCATAAAACAAATATGGGGCAATAGAATACCACAAATAGATTTTTGGAGCTGAATATTATCGAGTGGGAATTTGTGACGGTAGAATATAGAGCCTGGGCCAACATGAGGCAGATATCAACACATGTATATGGGGAATGACACAGCGTCTATAGGGCTGGATGGGGCAGTTAATAAAAATTTGTGCTACTCACACATCTGAAATGCATGATTTAAGAGGCTTGAATTTGAATATGATAATGATTTACGAAGCAGAAACTTAGACGCAAAGTGTGATGTTGTATACACTGTTTTAAGCAAACTTGTTTCACGGCATCGAAAACATCAGAAACACAAAAATATAACTATGTTGTCTTAAACAAATGTTGATAGTCAAACCTCTGAATTTTAGATGGTAATGGTACATACAGTAAAATCCAATATACGTATTACAGTAGTTTGTAGAATTTTTACCTACTTTCAGATAAGTTAATTCAGACATTCAAAAGTAAAATAAATGCACAGTAATTAAATTGAATACGACTCAATATGCTATCATTTTTTTTACATTTGAAAAAGAAAACAATCAAATTTTAAGTCATTGTCGATTAATACACCGAGATCATTTGCAAATATACTTTGATTTCTTCGTTATTACAAACATTAATTATAAGATTTTCCAATTTAATTTGTTCTTTTGAGAAAGAAATAATAAATTCATCTTTAGCAATTTTTTTTATGTTAACTTATGTCAAATTTTCAGGATAGGCCAATTTTAGTAAATACTAAAATGATGACAATTTTTTTTATTTGATTGTGAGAACGAAGGCAGCAATTGTGAAAAATAAGCCTTAGTGTGGTTTCTTCAATAACTTTGGGAATACCCTTGAACCGGTTGTAACACAATGTGGCCCCTGCTTAAAGCCAGCATTCTTCTTTGTTGACAACCTCCCAATAGTGAAAAATATCATTAAGAAAAATATCGAGGTGAAGCAATAATTGTTACTCAAGCCAACGAAGCTGAAAACAACAAACAACATGTGCTAGTCTTTGATGAAAATATGGAGAATCAAATGTAAATAAACCAAAGCTTATCTCAAAGTTAGAGAACTTTAAATTTGCAATGAATTAAGCTTATACTGAACTGTCCATGATGGACAAAAAAGAAGATGCTGTTGGCGCATATAGAGGCTAAAGTAAAACACAGTTCTCGAAGCAATTGTCAAAATGAAGCGCGGAGGAATTTCGCCAGGAGTCTATGCTACCAACTAACTACTACCGCCAGTTGTCATTCTCCATCATTTGAAATTGCTATCATAAGTTAGAGCATTTTTACAAAAAATGTTGAAATATATATTTGTGTTTATTATAATAAATGTTAATTTTTGTTGAAATGGATTTTGTCTCATTCTAAGACTACCGTACGAGTTTGATTTAGTAAAGGGGGTGCCACACGGTTAGTCTTTTGACTATAGTCAAAAAAGTTTTTTGACTAGTCGAAAGACTAATCGTGTGGCACCCCCAAAAACTCACTTTTGCGGTTTACGATTAGTCAAATTTTGAAATAGAAATTGTTCTATTTGAAAATGACTATTAGTCAAAAGACTAACCGTGTTGCACCCCCAATAGTCAGTTAATTGTAATTTTGAAAAAAAAATGGGAATTTTGATTTTAAATAACTTTGCACTTTCATCTTAAATGTCACTAATAAATAAACAATATAATTAAGATCGTGGCCATTAAGATAGGCGCAAACAAACAACTTTTCCAAATTGCTTTAGCTTGTTTTTAAACCCAATTCCATTGGAGAGAGAGCTGTTTCAAAGGTTATACCCTGTTTACACGTGACATAAGACAGATCTGTCTCCAATTATCTCAAGACATATGTAGCGTGTAAACACCCAAAACATAAGACATACGAACTCTCAAGTAGGGTAATTATAAAACAGATGTAGATCAAATAATTTTGATTTTATTGTATGTCTTCTGTCACACTGTCACCGTGTAAACACTAAATCATAAGACATACATGTTTTTGACTGCAGTTATTTAATTATTATGGAAGCAAAATAGCAGTAATTTCGACGTATTAAATTAATAAAAAATTATTAAT
>CABFPE010000408.1:291990-313561 GCA_900660155.1 Hofstenia miamia | reverse complement strand
AGGCTTGCGAGTCAAATTGTAATTAGCAGCAGTACAAGCACGATTGAAAAACGAGTGAAGGGTGCGATTTTTCTTTGTACGACGAATGGAGAAGGTGACAACATCATCAGAACGAGTGCAGCAGGAATTAGAGAACTTAATGAAATCAAAAGGATCAAGATCCAATTTGCGAGTCAGTAGTCGATTGAACAGGAGATCACAGGCATGGAAGTAGAGTGACAGCGGGAGAGTGGAAAATTTCAACAGAGCGTCTTTATAGTCCAAAGAGGAGATCCATTTGAAACGCGTTTCTGGAAACGTTCCATGGAGTGGAACAAAGCACGAGAAGGCCACCAACAAGGAGACGCGTAGAGAAAAATGGCGCGAGGAATGGACTTGAACAAAGAGAGCTTCACAACGGACGAGGTATTAAAAGGAAATCCACATCAAAACCAAATAAACGTAACTTGTCAAGCAGAATCGAATGAAGGAGGCGATCAAACGCTTTTGAGATGTCAAGAAAGATAATACATCCAGGATCATTACTATCAGAGTGAAAGTAGCAGTTTGCGATCAGAGTGAGCAGGTTAGTAATCGTAGAGCGACCAGGAAGGTTGCCATGCTGAGAAGAAGAGATGAGGTGACGAATTTTTGGGAATACATAACGAAAAACAAGCTATTGGGCGGTAGGACGTGACCTGCGAGGAGGGAAGCTGATTAGATTTTAACAGCGGAGAAATCCAAGAAGAGAGAAAACGAATACAGGACTATTCATCCCTTTTACATCATATTGCGACAAGAAATATAAAGTTAACACCATTAAGTCCATTTGCGACAGAATTATAAAACTATCATCAAATTATAAACTTATCACGTCTGCATTTGATCAAGTTTTTGAAATATTTTCTAAAAATGGTTATCCTCATAAACTAATTAAGGACGATGTTTCAAAGTGTTTATTACCTCCATCAAAAACTATTGAAGAAGTGAACCTACAAGTCAAAGAAATTTATTGGAAGTTACCATACATTAAATACCAAGTTACATCACTCAAGAAAAAATTGAAGATCATTACGACCAATATTTGAATCATACCAAACAGATTATATATTAAAGAATAAAGATATAATTCCAAAAGAACTTGTTTCATCAATTATCTATAGATATAAATGTGACAATTGCAAAAAATTGTAAATTGGTGAAACAGTTCGACAATTCGGAAGGAGAATAAAATAACATCTAAGTGGACATTTAAATACAGAAATCTATCAATATCCTCACGAACTTAAAGAACATAATCTTGACATCATAATAAGAACAAAGAACACCAAAATAGCAGAAGCACTTATATTAAAGAAAGAAGATCATAATTATATTTTAAACAAGCACGTTAATTACATCAAAAGAACTTATCTATTTTAGTTAATGCATGTATATATGATTTTTTAATTATTTAGTGTAGTATTTTTGTAGTTTTATTTGCCGCAATATTATATTCTGACGATGACCCATAAGTGGTTGAAATGCATCAATAAGTGCTTATAGTTTAAATGAATTTATATAACATATCTCTAAATTATATATATATATATATATATATAATGAAAGATTTATTCCGCAAACATGTTTCGCTACATATGTATAGCTTCGTCAGTGCAAATAGAGTATAGAAGGAAAGTTTAGAAAAGTTTAAGAATTGTAACATGGTTTAATTGTCTATTTAATAGTTTTTTACGTTCTTGTTTTATTAATAATGCTTCAATGATCTTGGTATGTTTGTTCTTAGTTAATATCTTAAAATGATCTTTTGTTGCTTGGTGATGATGTGAGTAAATTTCTGATATTAGGTGGCCTCTTAGGTGTTCTTTAATTCTAATTTCCAAATGACTTCTTGTCTCCCCGATATATGAGGCATTACACTCATCACAAGAATATTTATAAACAATATATATATATATATATATATATATATATATATAATGATTTTATAGTAATGGGATTTTGACTACAGCCATACAAAAATTTGCGATTATACAAACTCTTAAGGCGAATTCGATTAACTTTGCATACATTGTTCATTCATGAAGATTGTTTGGAGGGTACGCCTTTACAAATGTACAGTTTGAAAATTACATTTCTCTGCATAAAATTTCACTCTGGGGCTAAAAATCAAACTTATTTTTGAATTTCCACATAAATCATTTGTCAAATATGTGTCCAACAATTATGGCAACCACTGACTACTATTCAAATTACGAACTGTAATAAAATAAAAATAGTAAATGATGAATTACACAAAATTGTAGTGTCGAACCAAGAGAATATCTAGAACACTTTAAATTTTAATATTTATATTGCTATACACCATTTACACGTACTAGAGACCTAAATTAAGGTTGAATTTGTGAACCAACTGAAAAAAATTCAATATCATATGTCCCGTTGCTATAATTACATTGGCATTACTAAACTGGATTATGAATTTTAAAGAATATTGTGTTTTATTCCATTAAAATACTTAGTTTAATGTGTTTAAATGTAATTTTCGATTTGTTGCTATACATTTGTTTTGTTCTTTCTTGACCATTAGCAACAAGAGTGGCATGAAAAACGATAAATCCATAATCCAATATTTCCGAATAAATTAACACATTTCTATTGAATAGTTTTGAAACATAAATATTCTAGGGAAATTTATTGTTAATTTACGAAATTTATTAATTTTAGAGTCATATGTGGGTTCAATATCCCAATGCAAAGATTATACCAAATTTTACAGTTAGGCTTTTCTAATGAGTAGTCGACCCCGCGTTCCTTCACATTCGCAGCACAATCAACCTGCTCCTGGGTCAAGCCAAAATGCAGCTAATTTTCCCAACTTTAAACGTGAGTAGCTATAATCTCAAAAAATCAGGTTGATTCTGTTTGTAGATCGCGACAGTAATTCGAAAATAACTACAGTAGTTGCTACACCTGGGCAGGGATCTGACAGTCCCACTGAAATTACATATAGCGATGCTAAAATGGTTGGGAATGGATCATTTGGTGTTGTCTATCATGCTAGATTGCTTGACAGTAATGAAGATGTAGCTATTAAAAAAGTATTGCAAGATAAGAGATTCAAGGTTATTTTTTTAGGTTATCTTTTTTAAGATGTTTTTTAGAATCGAGAACTTCAGATAATGCGCCAATTAGATCATTATAACGTCATCAAATTACTTTATTTCTTTTATTCTTCTGGAGAAAAGGTTTTCATTCATCCAATAGCTGTAATTTATCAATAATTGTTTTTAGAAGGACGAAGTTTATTTGAATTTGGTCTGCGAATATGTTCCTGAAAATTTGTATCGTGTTGCCAGACAGTACAGTAAATCGAAGCAAACAATTCCACTGTTTAATATAAAAGTAACCTAAATTTTTTGATTTTGTTATTATTATCATTGTAGCTTTATATGTATCAACTTTTTCGAAGTCTCCATTATATCCATTGCCTACAAATCTGTCATCGAGATATCAAACCTCAAAATTTGCTTCTAAATCCTGAAACAGGAGTTCTAAAATTGTGTGATTTTGGCAGGTTAGACATATTTATTAAAAACCGCTTACATTTTCGTTCAAACTTGATTTTTATGTTTAGTGCAAAACGTCTTCAAGCTGGTGAACCAAATGTTTCTTACATTTGTTCTCGTTACTATAGAGCGCCAGAACTGATCTTTGGTGCTACCGATTATACTTGTAGCATTGGTGAGTTTTAATTTTATTTTTTGCCTTATTTTCCATTGTGTAGTACATTTTATTTTCAACTAATACAATGTCTATCCAGACAAGGAAAGAATATCTTTATCAATAAATTGTTAATTCCGAAATAAATGCAGCTATTATTATCATCCCAATATGCGCATGATTAATATAACATGAATGCATTTTTTTGGTTTAGGCAATTTATATTTTTCTATTGCTCAAATTGGCACCAGTTGAAAGGTTTCTGTGAATTGGGGTATTATTATCTTAGTGGCTATCGATTTTTAATTGAAATGAATGTTTAATGCGTTGTAAGTTAAGTATTTTCAAAATAACCAATTTACTGAAGATTTAAATTATAGGATTGTTAATAGTAATTGTTAATGCCCGAAAATATGCGCTAAAATGTCACAAAGATATGCACAAACCATTTAAATAATTGACAAAATATGTACCTTGAACCGGGGTTACTTTTTGAACATTTTTCTTCACTATTTTTTATACATTCAAGTAAGTCCATTGATTGTCATATATTTAATAGGCTGTTATGATTGCCTTTCTCTGATTTATTTCTATTATTTGATTTATGTATTTTTGGTAGCTCACTGTGCAATGTTATCCAGAAAACTTAACTCACGGTGAATGAATTTCAAGAATAAAACAGGTATTAAGTAAAGTTCTTAGGGGTACTTCGCACAAAGAAAACTTTTAATAAATTCGAATGATCTGATTTACACATTTTTTGCTATATTAAAAATTAAAAAGCATCCGTAGGTACGTACATATAACTTCTAAAATACTAGATACATAATCTCCCAAGAAATCGAGTCTTTCGCCAAAAACAAACAACTCTATTGTTGCCAGAGTTAATTATATTACTAAATCCCTTACCTTCTTGGTTACATTTATAGACCATAATACGAAAGAATTCATCTTTAAACGTACATCGCTTCAGTTATTTTATATGCCTGCGAAGATGGGTTCCTGGACTTGAAAAAGGCTTTGTTCTAAACTCAGAAAATGCATCAAGTTTTAAAAATTCAAAGTGACGTGAAACATCCAATGCATCATAAGTTCCAAGAAATACGCCAAGCGCGAACCGCCCGGCACATGGTATCCCTTCCTCCAGCTCGCACTAAGTTATATAAAAAGACATTTTACCACGCAGCCTGCAAATATTTGTTTGATGGCACTTACCCATATTTTCTATGATAAACGTTTTTTGTGGTAGTATTCCTATTTATTGTATACGTACAGTATAGGAATAAAAGCGTTACAAATAAATAAATAAACAAATGCACCACGACGCGCAATATTTGGCATTTCAACTTTCAATATATATCTTCAATTAAGTGTACATAAACATCCTCCTTTTCTGGGAATACAAAACCTTTGTCTGACAGTTTTTTGCCAAGTTCATAACTTTACAAATGAGGCATTTTACCGGTTTTCCACATTTAACTTATCAATCTCCAAATTTGATGTCAGTCATTGGCACATTTTGCTGCAATTCGTGTGTGTCAACTTCATCACATTCCTTATCAAAATCTAAGGAAGTATCAGGATTTGCAGAGGTAGAGGGCTCTCCCAAGTCAGCTAATGACATGCTCTTTCCAGGTTCTACATTCACTCGGTTTTTTCTTTTTTTTGCAATCTGGTTGTTTGACAACCGATTTTATCTCAGGTGTTTTTGTTTTCCATTTGTCCGTTGATTGTGCATATGGTAGTTTCTTAGAATCTTATCGCGGTTTATTAGATTCCAGTTATTTCAAATTTGTTTGTTTTCAACGTCAAGCTTTTCATATATTCATTCAACAATTGTGGAAATTACTATTTTGGAACGGATGCTGCTTTACGGTGTATCATCTTGAAGTTGTCAGAATTGATCTCCAGATTCTTTTGAGAGGAGCAACATCAAGAGGTTGTCAGATGCGTGCTGTTACCTTTTTTTAATTTCCACGCAAAAATGGTTCTTGTGGCATCATTATACCCAAAAACACTTTAATGCCTCATTCCCGTCACCATTCATAGACTATTAGTAACTATTAATATAAAGTTAACTAAGAGTATTATACAAACGAAAACAAAAGAAAGCTGCCAGCAAGTTCTTAAAAACAAAGCTAAATATTTACAACAACAAAACAATATGCAGCTTTTTTTAGAGACAGACCTGAGTTTACTGCCTTCTGTAAATTCTCTTTGTCATAGTTTTGGTATCTCTTTGATCCAAGTAGTCTATACTAGGTATTCTCAGTCTGAAATAAATATTTTTGTTAGTAACTGTTTAATTAAAATATGCTGTGAAAAGTAACCCCATCAAGCATTAAATTATGACAGATGAATGTAAAACATCTATTTTACCAGAAATATATTGCTAGTCTACTCAAAGCTATATTTATGCTAGCAATTCGGTAAACTAACAACGTATGCAAAATTAACAAAATCACATTTTTTATCTTCGTGCTTCACGAAAGTTTTCAATGTCCAAGTTTTTGTCGAACATATATTATCTAAAATTTTATACACCGTTACTGCTAGTATTCTATGGGGAAGAAAATTAATGTAAAAAATTGAAAAAAAACAAGTGATCGATTAATATGGAATATTATTTTATCTATAACATAGAAAAATCCTGTGCAAAGTAACCTCGGTTCACGTTATATATTAAAAAAACTCAAGCGGCAAATTCAAAGGTTGCAATTCAAAAAAAGGATTTTGATAAATTTTCCATCGTAAAGTTTTTCTATTGTCATGCAAGATGTATATGTAGCATGAAAGTGTTCGTTCAACTTCTGTTAAAACGTGTTTGGAGTACAAATCGCAATATACTGTAGAAGGATCACAAATAAACTTGAGTTTATTGTTTTCAGCATGGTAATTAATTGCTTCAGTGTATTATTACGGCGAATAATGGCATCAAATTTCAAAGTCAGCTCCACTGCGCGACGAACTCCATAAAAGAGCTTTTAGCAATCCACGGCCAAAATATTTCGCCACTCCAGTTTCTCTATTCTATCGGGGATTATCGCAAAATTTGCTTTAATCTCTACTAATTCTTATTTGAGCATGAAGGCACTATCCTTGCGAAAATACGATTGTACCTTCTTAATAGCAATAGCTTGGGATTCTTCTAGCGAGAGAATACCGATATTTATCTCATTGAAATGACCCGCGTAATAACACGCTGGTTTCAACGAGCTGCCCTATCGAGTTAATATTTTCTATGAAGAAAGAGCTATGTCCGGATAGGTTGCCTTGAATCGTTCTTTTTCTTCCCCTTAGAAATAATTGCGTCAACGTTGGAATAAAGCGATCGTATTTCTTCCACAGGTCTATGTAGTCCATGTACGAAACATGTAACCTGAATCATGTTTGGCAAGATGCTTTTCATTATGTTCGTCATCTTTTGCATATATGTCGTTGTATCAGTGACTAACAACAACAACATGTTAAAATCAATATCGAATTTCTGTAAAGCACTGAATAATCTCAGGCCCATTGTCGAATGACTTAGTTTTTTCAATTTCAACCACATCGAATACATAAAATATTTCTTTCTCCTTCTCATCGGTACTTCAGACATGTTTGCCATTAAAATTTTCTTTTATTGTCGCAATTTTTTGTCTTGTAATTTCGAAACGTAGCCTTTACGCAAAGTGATTTAATTTGGTAATTCGTATTTTCCATATTTCGTTCTTTGATCTTCGGATGGCTAATCTTGCTGAAAGAGTTATCGCCTGCAATTAATGCTGATGCGACATCTTTATGATACTCCTTTTTTCCATCAACACACTGTAGTGAATTTGTCGATAATTCTTGGCGTAATCTCGCAGGTGGTTTGGTCTATAGATGAGTATTGCTAGGGAGACATAGTTTGTGTTTCGCAACATTCAAATGCTATATTACTCGAGAACGCCTATCGTTGGAAACTTGCAGAGCATGATAAAACACAACCATCCTTAGGGAACGATTTGAACTCCCGGCAATACGAACGTAAAAGACTTGATTTTGCAATAATGTAACTTCTATACACTAAAAGAAGACAAACGTAATGCAACAGGAGGCAAACACAGTTTAACTAAATTATACATTTTTCGTATATTTTTCTCTCGTCGTTTAATCTTATTGGTTAATATCATCACAACAATATAGATTTTATTATTAATAATAATATAAAATTATGATCCCACTGGGTGGATATTTTGGATAGCTTAATCCAAATATGCTTTTGTCCAATAAAAATACGAAATGTGTTTTTGTGCATCTCACTATCTAAAATATGCATTTATATGCAAGTCCGAGGCTTAGAAATTATATAGCTTTTTTAATTAATTTCGCGAAACGTACATTTGAGGTTTATTCTTTTTCAGCTTTGAGTTCTTGGCCGTGTTCAGATGGTTGAAACGGTCGTATCAAGAAACGATTGGCATTTTACCAACCAAATTGTTTATTTATCCAAAATTTGAATCTTTCAAATTTGCTAAATTCGTATTCTAGCCTAGTTTAATATTAGTACAGGATTGCTCATGTCAATTTTTTTTGTTGTAGNAATTGTTTATTTATCCAAAATTTGAATCTTTCAAATTTGCTAAATTCGTATTCTAGCCTAGTTTAATAATAGTACAGGATTGCTCATGTCAATTTTTTTTGTTGTAGCCAAAGTTATGTATTTGAGAATGAATGTATTACTGTTTTGAAGGTTAGATATAAGGTACAATTTTTTTCTTTTATTACCTCTAAAGTAGTTATCTGTTACCTATCATTTATCATACTGTACCTAGTGTGTTATCTTTGGTTTATTAAAGTTTGGTTAATCGATATCAAGCACATACTATCGATTTTGCGTCTTGGGCTATTAAAACTGGATATGCTAATTTATAATATAAACATCAAATAACTATGGAGGACATTAAATGAAAACAGACCAAGCGCCACTTCGAATTAGAAATTCTTCATGTTCGATTAAGAGTTTGCATTTTGAAAAACTAATTTGTTAGATATTTTGCTTGGGAAAAACAACAATCAGCAAGTTTCTTTTCTTCATTCAGACAATCTTAATTGTGTTTGTATTGTATGCTTATGCTGTTATTTATTTACAACAATTGTAAAATTAGATTCTGAATTTCTTATTTAGATTTTAATATTTGCATTGCAATTTTACATAACATTTTGTAACCGTTTAAATAATGTTTGTGTTTGAGTTATAATCTGCTGTTCCTCTTGGTTAATGCATTTGTATATTTTTGAGATGTATTTTTTTGAGTTAATTCAGTGAATTCTTATCAATAACAAATTTTTACTCATGAATTTTCTTATGAGGATAAAGGAATTCTATGCTGTTGAACTAGATAGATAAAGGAATTTTCACAATGTTTTTAATAGATAGCTAGTTTCTAATGAGAGAGTTCACATGACATTTACATTGGTTATCCTGAGAAATTAACCTGTTTGTCTTTTCCCATTCAAGATACGCACACGTTTACTTAGATATCTGCATAAGGATTTTCGTTTAGTTCCGATTTTTTCGGTTTCAATATTTTATAGCTAAATGCAAACTCGTTTTACAACTTGGTAGTTTACAACATTTTAGATTTCGATAACTATTAAAACACTTTGTAGTTGCGATCATCGGTTAAATTTTAATACAAATATATGTAATATTCTACTATAAATAATTTCAAATTTTGGTTGTAGATTGTTATCTAATTTCTATCGAACAATTTTAGCTTGGTTCATAATGTATTATTGTAGCATCGCTGGTAGTTGTTACTATTTATCGGCCAGACCTCGCGCTTTTCTTGTTAGTGACTGGTAGTTGTAATATTTGTACATATTGTAAATATTGTATAATAAACCGAAAGAATTTTGTAAATAGAGATAGTTTGAACTGTATTCTCTTTGAGTTCGCTAGAATCACACCCCAGTGATTCTACATTATTATGTGAAAAACACTTAAAACTAGGAATTATTCTATTAATGCATTTAACATGTTTAGTCAAGTTTTCAAATGTACGATATACAGTGTGTGCAAGAAGTGCCAATACACTAAAATTACCAAAAATGTACTGTTTGGTGAAACAAAACACAAATATCAAGATTTAACTATTTATTTGTTTGAAATTTTTAGTCATTTGCATCTTAACAATCAAGGGGATAAGTATGAGCGCCATCAGAGTCAGAGCAGTTAGATTCTTCTCTAGGTTTGGACGGACATTTTCTCCTGTGCATTCATGGAGATGGATTGTAATCCTCCTACAACTGCTTTACTGAGCTCCGTGTTAGATGAAAAGAGCCACGCTCTCTTTGATAATGCCCCAAAGAGAATGATCAGGTGTTGAGAAGTCCAAACTCAGCTGCACCATGAAATTGCTGATGGTGTATCAGAAGATTTGCATTCAACAATTAGTTTTTGATGAGCTATCCTATGCTCATTGTCTTATAAAAGGGAATATTTTCACAAAATGAACCACGGGATTATTCGAAAATTATTAAAATAATTCCGATTAGAGCACTGTGTTGGGACTTCGGGAACACCTTGTACATTATTTTTATTCTTGGTACGTTGAATGATGAGTGTCTGAAAAAGTGCATGTTTTGAAAAATATTTGCAATAATTATATTTTATGCAATTTATGATTTTGTTCAATTTATCAATAGATTTGCTTTGCCTCTTATCATGGGGATTGATAAGAGAAAAATCTATATGTTCTGTATTTTATTTCATTTCACATAGATTTTTATATTTGTTTTTCTTAGCACGCATTCAAAAATTATTAAAGATTTATTTTGCAAAAACTTCATTAAGCCAAATTTCTCAGCTTTCAACGCAATCAGATTGAATTCACGCTGAATTTTAGCACAATGCTGTTGATTGAAGGAAAACTTAGAGCTGTATTAATTCTTTGCAATTGCATTACTTAATTTTTATAATTAGATTAGTTGTCAACGTTGTGAATTACACTAAAATTATTGTGATTTATTATACGAAATTTGCTGAGATTTTACTCAATATTGAATATTATGCTAGTTAGAAAAATATTACGTAACAGTTTCTATGGTAAATGACATGCAGAATTATTTGAACATTTATATCTTATAGCAGTAAGAACGAAAGGTTTAAAATTATACAATGATATAGTGACCAATATTTAGTGTTGTTAGATTCTGCTAATTCATTTACCGTGGTGTTGTCGGAATTTTTTCTGCTCTTGACTTTGAAGCTTTACTAATTTGAAGAGACTTAGATGCTTGAACCCTTGCTTTAAGAACTCTGTATTGAAATATTGTTAGATTAATTGTGATTTCGAGTTTTCTAATAGAGGAATATATGTTTAATGTGGGAAACTTTTATCATGTTTGTACATTCTGGCTTGGTTGCAAATTGCAAATCCGGTCAGTAGAGGTATGGAAAGTCTGTTGATCTTGTATATTATGTGTATCAATGATAAGGCTTTTACAGTATATACTTTTTTCTACAAAAGTTTTTGCTGGCTGGTAAAAAGCGTTTGGTAAAATTGGAAGTACATATAAATTTATATTTAGATATTTGGTCTGCTGGTTGCGTGATGGCGGAGCTTTTACTGGGACAGCCAATTTTTCCCGGTGACAGTGGTGTTGATCAACTAGTTGAAATAATAAAAGTGCTTGGCACTCCAACCCGCGAACAAATTCGTGAAATGAATCCAAATTATACAGAATTCAAATTCCCTCAAATTAAAGCTCATCCATGGGATAAGGTTCTGTTTTAATTTTTCTTCGGAAGTAAGTTACTTGATCTAGGTCTTATTGCTTTAAATTTAAGAAATTAAGTGGTCATTGTCCATTTAAATTCCAGTCAAATTTGTCTCAATTTTAATCATGTTGTTGACATTCTTTCGACTTTTACATATAAATTATTCTTTCTTGAACATTCCAATGACATTCGAAAGTATAATGTTTCATAGCCTATTTTTGCATAGTACCACCGAAGAAGTTAAAAGTAAATAGTATTCTTCACAACCAGTTCGGTTTTTCCTGAATCACTCTGCAGCTATTATTTGGATTTATTTTTATTGCAACTAATTGTAATTTGTAAGGAATATGACATTTGGAAATTGCTTCGATACTGTTAAAATACCTCAAATTAGTTCAATTTAAAATGCATTTTCCACAGTTCTATTTAAGTTTGATGCTTTTGTTTGGTTTTCAATGTTCACCAGCATTCAATTTCCCATGAATGCAGACATTTTACATTGGACAGGCGAAAAGAGTAGAAGACAACGTACTTTAGTGATAATCTGTTTTTCTTCAATCAAATATTCAATGCACTAAATGACTTCACTTTCATATTCAGATAATGTGATTATTAACCAATTGAAACCAGTCATAGACATGCAGAAAATTTTGAACATTCCTAAAACTACACTTATTTATAGTTTAGAAATTTTGGCTTACCACAAGGACAATATCTGCTGAGTGAAAATAATATAAAATTTGCTGTATTACTGTTGGTGTGTTTTATCTTTAAATTCACAAGCTGTTTTTTTCACATTATCAGGCAATTTTCTCCCAGGAAATTTGGGAATCCTGGGATTTTGACACATCTACGGGTTATTATTCTTCGTTGTTATAGTAAAAATTAATCTTGTGTACCCATCTCGGCCTTGTTCCAATCCATGGAACGGTTCCAGAAGCGTACTTGCAAATGTATCTCTCTTGCCACAAAGACGTTCTTCTCAAATTCTCTACTCTCTCGCTGTCACTTCCATGCCGGTGATCTCCTCCTCTCACTCGCAAATTGGACCTTGATCCTTTTGATTTCATAAAGTTCTCTAATTCCCGCTCCACTCGCTTTTCAATCATGCTTGTATTTCTGCTAATTACATCTTGACTCTCAACCTCCAACCGCCATTGATTTCTTTTCCTCGCCGCCTAGTTTCAAGAAATTTTTGATGTCTTTCCTTTCCGCAGAGCCTTTTTCCCACTTCGCCTACTCTTCAATCTGCTCTTACTTCATCCTTCATTATTATTATTATTATTGTTGTTGTTGTTGTTAAATATAGCTTTTTTCAATGGATAATGCGATATTTGCAAAACCTTTCAAAGTCGCCCGATGCCTAGTTCCTAAAATGATGCGGTTTAAAGACAACTAACCTCAACAATTTTGTTTTTTATAAACAGACAACCCAAGTTTCTTTGAGGCGCGCGACTTAAGGATTAAATTGAACGAGAGACAATTCTCTATGCAGTTGTACTTTCAAATTTTCAATATCTTTATTATTTAGTGAGTTGCGAGCGCTTCAAAAAATTTTATAGACCATCACAAATTCCCGAGTTGATTATGATTAAAAAAACATATTTGAAATGAATAGCGTAGTTGTGTCCGATAATAATTATACACGGCCGTTCTTAGCCGTTCTTAACCGGGGTATTTAGGGTTACTAAATTTAATTTTATGGAATATCATTTTGCTAATGTTTATATTTAGGAAATTCTCTTTAATTATAGCTAAGCATAAATTATTTTAAGGTAAAAATAGTGATTGAAATGTTTGCTACAATTTGGAAAAAATTTGATTTTCCTAAATGATTTGTTCCAAAAATAAATGCTCTACCTTTGGATATTTTAATTCAGTTGGAACCTAAGTATATCCGTTAAGCGCTTGTTGCTACCTATTAATATCAAAACAACCGGAATCAATTCAAGACGGCAATTATCTATGATCTCTAGATTAGGCCCTTTAGAAACTTTTTTCGTCATATCCAAAATAATATATACTTGCCAACATAGTTCAATAAAATGTAGCACGTGAGCAGCATTTTTACTATGACATCTTGAAAAATGTTTGTAATTTCTATCCTTAACTATTATCCGAATTCTGCGCACACCACTAATCTACTTTCATCTATTCAATCTCGATATCCTTTTAAAAAATAGTTCTATATAGATTTCTATTGCGAATTTTTTTAATGCAATGTTAGCACTATTCACATTATGCTGTCTAATTTTTCTTTCGATTTTTCCAAAATGTCGAATAATCGATTATGTGTTAGATACAGTACGTCGTGAAATTTGCTTGTCATTTGTACGTAAGCCGCAATAACTGTATTGTCATTTAGTACAAACTCTGTGTTTGATTTGGTGTTTGTGAAATTTTGCGTGCTGGTTAACCAAGAATACAGCATCATGCAGAAGCGTTGTCGTATTCCTTATGGAGTTTAAGAGATTATGTACGTTTCAAAATGGTGTCATTATCTGGAATTGTTAGAAACGTGGCTATCAAGGAGAACGGTATTAAATATTGTTTAACAGTTTAAGAAGCAAAAATGGCATGGGGAACGCTCAAGCTGAATAATCGATTTCTGCTAATAGAAAAGAGTCCAGGCATAAGCTTTTAAATGATTTCAATTCAGGAGATGAAGTAAGAGTAATTAAGACTTTTGAACGGTATTCTAGAATATTTGGTTTCCAGAGAAGAATCCTAGGAAAAGTGCTTGGAATCATGTTGGGGGATCATACTGGAAACATTTTCTTTTCACCGATGAAATTCTGTTTTTGATTGTGGAAGAAAGATGGTGAATGTAGTCAACGATGCGGTTCTCCATCAACGTTTGGTGGTGTATCACCTCCTATGGGCAAAGAGATTTGAAAGTATTGGGGGCATCAATGCTGAAAAGTATATAAAGGTACTTGACGAGTGTCTCTGGCCAATTGTACTGTGATATTTCAATGATATTGGCCCTATGTTTCGTGATAATAATGCACTTATACATAGAGAGACATTGGTCAAATGGTACTTCCATGAGAAAATTAGCGCGCCCCTTCCATGACCAACGTATTCTCTTGACTTGTTACAAATAGAAAATTGCTTGAGTTTAATTAAAATGATGCTACAAGAGCAGATCCAGACGAACGCTGATCTAGCTCGATGCTGCTTTAAATTCTCGTACGGAAGCATACTCGAGTGGTTAAGGGCTGTACAAATTGCAAAATGACATATAACAAAATGTTGATTATTTATTTTTGTTTAGTTAAAAAACCATAAAATTACATTTTACCACTGTCTTACATTTTACAAAAACGTGAGTCTATAACAAAGTGACAAGCATTTTTGACGACTTACTGTATATTATTTTGCGTTTTTTATGTATTTTTAGTATATAACAAACAATCTGCTTCGTATAATTAAATGTAATACTTATGCTTTAACAAATACTTTATATATGTATGTAGTAAATATTATATTCTTAAATTAATGTTCTTAAGGAAATTTTCACATCAATTATTTAATTAATTTTTTGCAGTAAAAAATGTTTCCGCTTTTTAGGAAATTTAAGTGTTTGCTCACTAACATTATGTTCAAAATTTTAACTGTTTGAGGATTAATGTGCATTTGATACAATATAGCAAGTATGTAATTGTTTGTTCGGTATAAATGCAGCCAGCGGTTTAGGGGGTTTTGCATCTAATTAGTGAGTTGATGCAAAAAAATTATTTCACTTCGAAACTTGTACGTCTGCAGCCGATTTTTTGTTTCTATAAATAACACACGATTAACAAATCGAAAAACATTGAAAATTTAGTATGCACTTATTTGTTTTACTGTAAAAATGTTTGTGTAGTTTTCTGTGCAATTTTTCTCATATATTTTAATAGAAATATGAATAATCTGTTATCTAGATAAAACACTAATTATATTTCAAATAAGTTTAATGTGATTTTAAGATTTCTTGTTAGAAATGATGATTAAGTTTATGGAAATTTCCATAGTTAAATTGTTGACAATTTTTATTAATGCTATGCCGAGCTAATGATCAAATTTCAACTGCGATTTCTGTATAACTATGTATTTTATTGAATAGAATCAAATCTTTTTGAGTAAATTCTTTTATAACTAAAACAGCTTATAGTGCTTATAAATGTGTTGAGAACAGAAAGTTGTTTTATGCAGCGTGGCTTTTTGATGATAGGCGGAGATTTGAGCGGTTCTTTAAGTAAGAACTTGCTGAGAACGACCTGGAAAAGATTTAATTTATGTTTCGGAATATTACTTTGATGCGCTCCGAAAACTGAAGATATTTACTTAAAATCGAGACTGCAACATAAGTTGGGTCAAGTATTCCAAAGAGCATCTGCCTTGCTTGCTTATATTGCGCACAATTAAACCTCATCACCTACAACATGCCTTCGTTAACATTTTCGTTATTTTCAGTTGCTAATTATTTTCTGACACAGTCATTTACTCAAGTCGCGTATGAACGAAATTTTTCAAAACTTAAGCTCATTAACACAAGATTCCGCTCCATTATTATTGACGAGCTTGGCGCGCAACTATTTATCATTAAGGCAGAGAATGAAATTAGTATTTAAATGATGAAATTATGGACAGTCTGGGTTGTAGAAATACCGCAAAAAGTTTATTTAAGCCTAGACAAAGTTGTTACATTATTATTATTATTTTCTACTATGGATATATTAATTGGAGTTATTTCATTATGGATTTCCAGCTTATTTAGGGGAACATCCTTATCTAAACCAACTCAGTAAAAATTCCTTTTATGTATGAGTATGTATTAGTACTTGCTGAAATGCAAAAATAGTATTATGAATGAAAGGGCAAAACAATCCTTGTGCTCCACCCATAATTTCCAAATGCCATCTATTGAATATATGATATTTCTGCCAGCTGCCTTAATCTTTTAAATGAAATTAGCTCTCTTCGAAGGTCCAGATGAGTTGCTTCGCAAATTTTAATTTTCTAATATTTTTATTTCCAATCCGGGCCTGATTGGGTTTCTTACTGTTATAAGCATTTAAAAAAAATTCTATTTAAAGTTTGCTTTTAGAAAGATTTATTGATTTCTGTAGGCGGTTCTGTCAACACTGTTATACATAGACTTCACGTTATTTAAATGTAGGAATCGACATTTTGTATGTTATTAAAGAAACTCACTTTCACATCTTATCTGATCAATGAGCACATCCGCAAATACAAATCAAACGCGTGAAATTACTCTTACGGGATATTGTGTTATTATATTCTTAGATCTTTGAAACCAGTTGCATACTTGACAGACTTGGCTGCAGTCTTATAATTGCTTTCAGAAAATCGTAGGCGTGACATCAAACACATTATTACTAATCTCGACTAATTGACATTTTATTTTAAACTTTTAATCCATGGTAAATGCACGCGAATTCTTGAGCTATTTTGGTATAGCACAGCGTTTTAGTCTGACTAGTATACTGTTGTAAACAAAGTCCGTGTGCGCATACTCTTGCTAATGCAAGACGCAGGATAGCTTGCTTTCAACTTCTTTACCACACTAAGGTATTAGCATGCGCATATATTTGTTGAATGAAAATGCCATATCACACAGTGCCTTACCTACCAGGACTAAGCTGACGGAATTGGGATTTAGTGTTCACCCTCAATCCACCATATTCGCTATATCGGCTCCCTCTGATTTTTATTTGCCTTCCCCATTAAAAAGTCATCTGCGAAGAAAAAACTTCAGTAATGCAGATGTAGCAGTATTGTAATAGAAGAGTGAGTCTATTCAAAACATGATGGCATATACAAACTTCACAATCATTGCCAAAAGTGTATAGACAACGAAGGCAATTATTTTAAACATCTATATTGTTTATTTCTGTTTATTTCGCGCACGGATATTATTTACAACAGTATATCTCGACCAGGGATCGTTAGATTTTAATCGCGATTAATCGTATGAAAAAAAAATTTTGGCGATAGATTAATCGTAATCGCTGCTGCCAGGAGGTTAATAATCGCGATTAATCGTAGATTAATCTACTTCTGATTAGAAATATTCAAAATACAATATATCAATTGAAAGATATTCAAAATAGAAAATATCAACTATTATTGTTATTTGAGATTATTTCTTGAAGTCATTTTACTCCACGTGTGCTTGTTAGGGTAAAGAAATATTGGATCTCTAAGTCGAGGGGTAATAAACGATTTTGAAAATCAGATAGAGCATATCCAGCTTCGCTGAACAGTCTCTCAATCTGATTAGAAGTTGGCTTGATATAATCGAGTATCCTTAAATATAGAATTAGGCGACATCCGACGCTTCCTAAATATGCTATATGCCTAATCATCACGCTCTTCTTCTATGTCCGGTGTTAAGGTTTTCTTTTGTAAAATATATGACACACGAAGAGCGGGCATAGATAAGATATCAAACCGAAAATGACAACACGTAACTGAATGCATAAGCATCAACTTAATTAGAATAATCTAGATTAATCGAGCACGCTGTTTACGATTAATCTAATCTACTTGACCATCACGATAGATTAATCTATCCGATTAATCTCGATTAATCGTGTTGACGATTAATCATGTTGGATCCCTGATCTCGACGATGGCAAAGTAGTTATTTTCACAGTTGTAAGCGTGCCCATCATACTTAAATTTTGAGATTTCTGCTTCCTATTTTAATGTTACACTATATTTTCCCGTTTGTCAAATTATATTTCAGATTTGGTACCTGTAAATATTCTTTTTTGTTAAGATATTTTCTGTCGTCATGCTACGTATAAATAATGTATGCTGTCTCCAATACAATTTTCGATATTTACAAATGCCGAATAGCTTTTTAGCAAGGTTGAAACGGATTCATTGAAAAAACACGTCATTGACCTGTCTTCTTTAATAATAATTTCGTTATTTTAGAAAACTGTTTAAGATTGCCGCATGGACAACTGTAAATCTCACTGGATGTGCCAACATTTAGTTTTGCGGAATTATATTGCACTAATTGGCTAATTCCCGCAACCTAATTAGGGATACGTACAGTAGTTTTCTGCAATATTATTTCAAAGTGTATATGTTTTTATCAATTGAGGGCCTTCATGGAAGAACTGGCTAAGTTACATAGGTAACAAATTATTGATATTCCGAATTTTTTCACATCAATTGGACGGGGAGCATCAGGCTTCAGTTTAGGCTGCATTTGTATTTCCTTCCGGGATGATTTCATCTTTGACGCAACTGCGACAGAATTTCAACCACCTGTCATGGAATAGTGATATTTGTTGCCTGGCTTGCCAAAGGTGACTACTATCTGACGAATTTCACGAACGCGGATTTTTCTTCTTTGTCATTTTTAGTTTTTTGAACAAAGTTCATGATGTCGTAGAATTTTCCTTTCATCACGCAGCATTGCTTCATTACGATCGGCACCCATTTGCTTGAAGCACTTTTCAGTTTCCTTGTAATGTTCACTCTCAATCGGTTCTCCTCCTTGAATACGAAGCTCACGACAAATATTGCATATATCGGAATGACAGGTTGTGATTGGCATCGAAGATAGCATAATAACTGTGTTGTGACACTGGATCAATTTCCTTTTCCGCACGCCATTCCTTGTAAAGGTCTTACATCCGACTGATAGAGAGTACAGGTGACAATAATCGTTTTCTAGTCAGATGTTGGCTTCTCGAATATTGAGAACTTTCCAATAGAAATCAGAGAGTGTATTAATTAACCATCCCCACCGCTTCGTTTAGTACATAATTCGGTCTATTATGATGATGATGTCCTCTCCTATCTGGTGATGGCATCGAATTACCACAGCGGGGGATGCTTTTGCTTTATTGAGGCGATGTTTTGTAATCCCAAGAACAGAACAAAAGGCATTAATGCAGACCTGCTTCTTCTTTCCATTGATCGTGAAGAAGTACTCAAATGTGCGGTCTCTCGCATGAGTTGCAGGATTCGATTTTTGTCCTCAGGGAATATGTTGTTCAATTCCACTTCGAATGAATAAATTTTTGTCTTTGATAGTGGTGTACTTTTCGTAATACTCTTGAAAAATTCGGTGGTGATTGGTTTCTGTCAATAAATCGCTTTATTTATGGCGACAAATATGCAAGCAAAGAATTCCAAGGTTCACTGATTTCTCAGGGGTTACTTTCGGCCCAATGGATACACTCGTTCCACTAAGTTTAGCTTTTTTCAAAACATTTTGCGCCACGAGTGTGATTGAGGATATCTCTTGCGACTTGTCACCCCTGGTATAACACTTGGATGATCGTTTTGTACGTCACTGATCATTTCACTATTGGCCATTTTGCTGTCTCCCGAATCATTGTTCAACGTCGATGGTATTTCCAGATGTGTTTCTTTTTCAGTAGGCGTGTCATTATTTACTTCACGATTTATCTCATGAAAACAAGGTACTAGGTTTCACTCAAAGTAGAAGACGACTCACTCGGCTTGACCTCATCCTCAAGGTCATTCAGCAATAAGTGGCAATAATAAGACGTGTTTCGATTCTACACTCTGAGGGATGTACGACGCTGAAGGTTAAGCAATGATTTTTATCGATTACAAATGATATTGCACTTACCCGGTTTTTACGTTTCAGTGATGATTCGGCTTAGTTACCTTAGCCGGTTCTTGCAAGGAGCAATTCATTCAGTATGTCACTTGGCCGCATGTTAAAACTGCTTTTCTCCTTAAAAGATGAAGTTGATATTTTGTATAATACAAATAGAGTCTGAATATATAGTTGGTGCAAAAATCTCATTTTTGTCAAAAAAGCATTTAGCCGGTTCTTGAACGAAGGCCTTCAATTATCATTCACTGTATCATTTTGATATTTAGTTTTCATCGTGTCTAGGTGGGCTTCTGGAAAAAAATTTGTTCTGATCTTAAGCGCAAGCACATATTTTATTTAACTGTTCAAATCTGTCGAATGTTTGGAAAACATTTTTTTCTCAGCTGTATTGGCTCAAAAAGAGCTGAGTCCTGGTTCACATATCTCACAATCGCTGGGTAATGAGTCCGAGCATGGGTCAAAGGTATCCAAAATGCGGATTATTTGTCGGGTTTCCAACTTTCCTTTTTACTATAAATATTGTTTTCGATAAATGTTAGAAATTTGGTATATCATAAAGCCTATATGAAACTTAAAATTGCTTTAGAATATTTAAACAATTTTACACCATCACTATAGTTGGACGGAAAAATTATGGCACATTTAACTTCGTAATTCTAAATATTTTGACACCACACCAATAAACTTTGGATTGCTATTAAAGAAATGTTACCAACATTTTCAGTGTGCACCCTAAAAAACAGTGTCGGCGTTTATAAAATATATGATGTTTTAAGCCCTGCATTAAATCGGTTTTCTTAATGCTTTCAAAAATTACCTTTTACTTAGAATTTTATCAAATTTGGAAAATTATTTTTGGGTTTCGTCCTATCGGACTTTCGCAACCAACTTTTTTTATAGCAAAGTAGCAAAGTTTGCATTTTGCTTAAGTGTATGAAACGAAGTAGAAATTCAATGGTTTTTACAAAATTTTAGTCGTTGACATGGTTTTAAGAGCTGAAACATTGTTTTTCTAAAATAGAAGTGCAATGGTCTTGAAATTGTCTTTAATGTGTAAATGAATGCATATCGTTTCACATGAATATTTTTATTGACATTGTCGTGTGTGCTTAAAGTGTAGTGTTCTTAATGCTTTATCACTGTTTACTATTTCTATTTATTTTTTGATTAGGTATTCATTTACTCTATTGTTTTTGAGTGTGCTCCATGCAAATTTCAAAAATATTCATTCAACATTTCTTGTATATAAGAGCACAATGCTCAAAATATTTAAACGAAATGTATCGTCTTGCAGCCCTGAAAGTCGGGATATTTTTGCTTCGGGTTTCGAATTTCTGCTCCTATCTAGGCACAGAGCCTTTAAATATTATACATGTATGCCCACTATTAAATAAAGCTGTTACGCTTGAAATTGAGAAAAATTAACCCTAAGTATTATGGAAAAACATCCCGTTAACGCTAAGTACATTTTGCCCTAGCAATTAGCATTAATATATATA
>CABFPE010000408.1:281072-291925 GCA_900660155.1 Hofstenia miamia | reverse complement strand
TACGATACGCTGTGTACCTACGTTTTTTCCAAAAGAGGGTACACAACGTATCCAATGGGCAAACTGCCATAGTACACAGCTTATCCTGAGTTTTTCTTGCTGGGTAATTAACATAAATCAATTTTGATGTACCATGGTGTGCAGTGATGTTAGATCTCCACCATGACTATAAAAAGTTTGGGACTTACATATAATATATTGACAGTGGTAATACACTGGCGTATATATTTATATCGAGTGTACAATGCGTATCTATTTTTTGACAAATAGCGTACATAGCGTATCTATTTGTATATATATATATATATATATATATATATATTCCGCTTTTTGCTATGGAAAATGCAAAAACCTTATATTTGCGGAAAACGATCCTAAATTTCTATGGCATTTAGCGGGAATCGCACTTTTTCTCCAAAGAACCTATTTTCTGCCATTGCTCCCGCACTATACACTCGAACTTAAATATATTTACCATGGTGGTAGGTAAATTAAAGAGACACTATCCTGCAAAATTTCAAACAATTGTTTGGAAACGCTGACATGATAGGTTTTTAGAAAACATCCTTAGCGTTTTATTAATCACTTAGTCACGTGAAATGCACTGGTATTCGTTTACTACTTCAAACTTGAGAAGTTGAAAACTTTCGCGGCTTCACAGGGAATTCATGCTTTGAAATCCCATAATTTTAAAAAAAGTATAAGTTAAAGTTTGTATTTGTTGAAATTATCATTTTCTTATTTTCAAATGCTCTCCCTCTGGAATCATTGGAAAATTTACCATACACAATAAAAAGTACATATGCTTAAGAGCTGTGGTATCAAATTATTTTATGATATAGTATATTTTTTATTTATATGAAGGAACATTTTTCATTAGAAACGATTGATAATCCTGTCATTAACTAGTACACTAAAAAATATATAATTATATGAACGTGGGGCTTTAATGAGGTATATTTTAGTCTTTCAAAAAAATATAAATTTGAATTCGAAAAAATAAAAAATAACTTGCCTATTTGGGTGCTCCCGAACTGGAATTAGATAAGTTCCGTAGTTTATCACAAATACATCAATTTGAATACATCATAGTCTTTTGGAATGATGCAGTGAGTTAAAATGTGGGTGTTGTTATAATTAGTCAAATTTCAATGCATGTAAACTTTGGTGTATTTATCAATTATTTGCTTATGGAAAAATTTAGTGAGATGACTTGTAGTAATATTCTTTGATTTTAAATATACAATTATGCAGTTCAGATACTGTTAGGGTCCCGATGAATAAGTCGAATTGCAGTTTGTGTTGAGTCTTTGAATTGTTTTCAGTTGTTATATGAGCCTTTCTTTTATTGAAGTTCTGCTATTTTTAGGTATTTCGGAGTAGAACTCCACCTGAAGCAATCCAACTAGTAACAAAGCTACTGGAATACACTCCGCAAGAGCGTTCAAAACCAATACAAGCATGCGCTCATGTCTTTTTTGATGAGTTGCGTGAAAATGGTGCTAAACTACCCTCCGGTCGACCACTTCCCAATTTATTTTCATTTTCTGCTGAAGGTAATTATTTGCACATTTGCTATACAGTAGATAAAAATATTGAGGTGCATTTTGGAATATAGGGTTCAGCTAACATCCTTTTAAAATATTAGAATTTAACAGAAAATGGTTTATAAACTAATTGAGTCATTGTTAATTTTTCATTCAATGCCACCATGTACAATGAAAGTGATTAAATTTTACCAAAATTGTACTTATTTTCTAAGTGCGTTAATGATGCGCTAACTGTTTTTATTTGATTTATCAGCGCATATATACTCTGCTTTCAAGTAAACAGACAATTAAAGGTTGCGTGTCGTTGAAGAGGGAGGAGATTTCCTTCGTTATTGACGTTTAACTCATATCAAAAGATATTAAATTTGTGTTTTCAGCCAAATTGATTCTTGATAAAGATTCTTAAGTTTTTTATTCTCGTTTTGTTTCGCAAATGTTGTGTGTTTGAGTTTTGTAGACGCTTGTTTCGATATTGAGGTTTTACTAACCCACTTACCGGTTCATCTATTTCTTTTGAAAGTTTTTCAGTATAAAATTTCAAAGCAATTCTGTATTTTGAATTTAATTCTCTCTAAAGGTCTTCATTATACGATTTATTGAAAATGATTTCTACTGTGCTCTCAGGTCTGTAAGTCGTAAATTATTTTCATTGAAATTTTATAGATTTATATGCGCTGCATTGCTTGATTTCTTGTCAATGTAAATCAATTTTTAGAATTAATTAGCAATTGCCACTCAAAATTATTGCAACTTCCTCTCAAGTAATATTTTTTCTAACCACTTCTACTGATTGTTACTAAATTCACTAGACTACTTTATCAACATTGCATTATTTTAATTTGCAACGTGAGTAATTATTTTCAAATATGGACAGTGGGGTTTGCTTTGTTTACATCATATAGGCTGTGGATGAATTCCAGGTAATAATCAAGTAAAATCTTGATTTACGCAACTCAAGTATAGCCATTATAAAATTCCATTATTGTGTATGTTCAATATGATTTTAAAAAGATTAATTATGAGTGCATTATTATGTAATTACATTCGATGGAAAAATTGCCTGTTATCTTCATAGCCAATCAAATTTTCATTTAGTCTTGTTAACTTGATATCACACTTCGCTTGCAAGCTTAGCGGTGTGCAACTGACATGGAAATATTTTAGATGAATATTTTCCATTATTATTCTTAACACATTCTGTGAATAGGTTAATGCCAAGGCGTTTCCCAAATTGTTTTTTTGCATAATCCGAATGTCCTTCTCTTTTATTCCTTGATTAATAACTGCGTTTCAATGAGGAAAGTGGAAAACATCGTGTCTTTTGTGCTTTCTTTAAAAAACTTAATATAAAATTGCAATAGCAACTCTTTATTTTAATTTTGTGCTTAACACTCGAGGTCAGTGGCTTAGATTTTACTTCTTTTTTTAATGTATATAAATTTACTGGAGAATTTAGACTCGTGACCTAATGTGAGAATGCATATCTTAATGTTTGGCAATGTGTTTAAAATACAATTTGAACATGGACTATGTATTATACATAGTAGTTATTGAAATGGACAAACATGACTTATTTAACAATCGTCCATTTAGAATTAAAGAATTTGCCGTCTGATGTCGATCCAAACAAATTCACATAACCCCTTTTGTAAACTAATCTCAGGTAGATTGCATTTGCGTTTCACCATTGTTTATCAAGAGACTTTATTTCAGGATGTTTGGCAAATTTTGAACATCGCTGTCAGTATATAACTGCAGTCACATCTTATTCATCTGTACTGTATGTTATTGATCGCGCTGAAGACAGATAATAATTATTCACGATTTGATATTTACATTCCTACAATTGTCAGGTTTTCCTTACTTTACGTCTCTACCATTATTCAGCGCGCTGTCTTGCATATATAAAATCAGTACATGTTTGTTTATAGTGTATATAATATTGTTAATTGTCTTTGAATTTGTGCTAAATGCACTTTGTCATAGTGTTTTCATAACATTTTCAATGGTTATATTTCAATATTGTACAATGCTCTTATTATAATTATGCTATTGTATTTTGTAACCCTTGAGAGTTTGATCGGCCTTTTCCATTTTAACACCAATTAATTTAACAAGACTTCTCAACAACTTCAATCAAACTTTCATAGAACCAGTTGTGATTTTCAACTTTGCCGCACTCTTATTTTTCAAGTGTTGATTTTCAATAGTCTGTTACTACTGTCTTGTTTTAAATTCTAATACGAAAGTTTTTGAATGGCTACTTTATAATGTGTAACAATTTTGTAGAAGGCATTATTGATAACAATAAATTTTGAATTTCTGTTTATTGTATGAATAGCTAAAAAGCTACAAGTCCCATATTTTCTAGAAATTGACATGCATTTGAAATTTGAATTTCAAATACACGGGATGCAGGGGTCTTTTAGACGTTTGGTGCTACTTTCTGTCATTTCCTCGAATGTCATTTTGGCGTCAATTTTGCCGCTTTTGTAGTAGTCAGGAATGTTACTATGGATTCAGACATCTGATAGTTAAACGGTGTCATTTCTAATCCCACGTATTTCAGATGATTTGCAAGAGACGTTGGAGAATGCTTTTATAGTCAATCAAACGGCCAGGAAGTTGTCTGAATTTTTGGATAGGATGTAGTATCAAAAAAATTATTCATAATTTGTTTGTCTCAGAATGTTTCAATTGTCCCTTTTTATATTCATATCAGTTCAATACTTTTTAATCAAACATGTTGAAACTCTTCTGAATGCCAATTTCGTGTAGAATTTATAAATTTTTTCGCAAAATGCATTTTACAGTTAGTACAAAGAATGTTATTCAGAATGAAGCATTCTTTGCACAAATTATCAATGATTTTTTACTCAATAAAATCTATTATTGGCAATATTATTTTAATATTTGAGATTTGGGTTTGTTGCGCAACTAGGAATCGGCAAAATTGAAAGAAGTTGCAAAATTTCTTTTCATTTTGATTTTGCTTGTTACAATAAGGAAAACACTTGCAACAATATTAAAGAATAGTGTAGTAAAAATAATAATGAGTTAATATTTTACATTGAATTTAAGTTGTTTATCAATGACATCTCCTTGTGTATAACTAAGCCGAATAATCACACTTTTAGCATAAGACGCATAAAATAACATAGATGGAACCTTCTATCGGCCTGTAGCCCCTTGGAAATTTTAAGAAACGCCGGTAGAATTACCGGCCAAAATTAAAAAATATTTCTTGTTTTATTTAATGAATAGGGAATATTTTCCTTGGTTTGGGAAAAAATCCTTTGCAAATCTAAAGGTTCAGAAAATTTTTTTGTTTCATTATCCTACTGTATTGCAATTAGAATAATACTTAAACTTATCTCTTTTGAATCGGCCATTAATTTTGACTATAAATTGAGTTATTCTGATTTTGATTATGTAATTTTCTTTCATTTGTTTTTGGAATTTACTAGTAATAATAGCAGAAGTCGCTTACAATTATGAAAACTGATCTGCCGGGTTTACACTTGAAAATTGAAGAAACTGCATAAAAATAATAGTCTGAATGCTTGTATTTTTTAATTATTGGACGGAACACAACATATTTGAATGATTTTCGGTGGCAAACAGATTCAAACCGAATGTTTGTTGAGAACTTTGACACAAGCTACTAGATGAGTAATTGTTTGTACTCATAATATTTAAGTGATGTTAAACTCCGTAGCAATGTAAACCATAATGATTGATAATATCAAATAAGAAACAAAATGATTTTCCATCATATTTTACGTCTCACACAATTCATTTATTTAATAGATACAATTCTTTATATAAAAAACTACTAAAACCAAATGAAATCTATTATCCATTATGTAACGATGTATTTCTATCTGCTGAATTAGATAAAGTATTATTCATTGAAAGTCTGTGTTCTACAAAAAATATCAATAACTGTTTTAAATTTTTACAATCTCTGAATCAATCACCCATTCCACTCCCAATATATTTGGAAGAAATTATTGCTGAAGATCCACTACATGCTATCAATTTATTTAACAACTACTTTCCTCTATTTATGAAGAAAACGATGAAATTTTTTCTTTTGAATTACAAACATAATGAAATTCAAATAAACTTAGATATGGTTTGTAAAGCTTTAGATATGATTACTCCTAGTGGATGTGGTTTAGATGATAAATATATATGAATTTCGAAATGAAATTTCCATTCATATCTTAAATCTTTTTAAAAATTGCATACGGAATTGATCAATTCCAAATATATGGAAAAGATCTTATATTACACGAATTTTAAAAAGTGGATGTAAAACAAATGTTAAGAACTATAGACCAATAAGTATTTTGCCTAAGATTGGACTCTCATATTAAAGGATTATATTTTGGAATCTTTATCCCATCGTAAGAAAATCTCTATCAAACAATCAATTTGGTTTTACCAATAAAAAATCAACTGTTGCACAATTATCATACTTAGATATTGTCTATAAAGAATTTGATGAAAATAAAATCATATCTACATTATATATGGATTTTAGCAAAGGATTTGATAAAGTCCCACATGGAAAATTAATTGAAAAACTCCAATTATTCAAAATTGGTGGAAATTTTTTAAAATTATTAGCATCATACTTGAAAAATCGTCGACAAGTGATAAAATTTCGTAATACTGTATCAAAGAACTGTATTATTACAAGTGGTGTTCCACAGGGATCAATTTTAGCTCCAATACTATTTTTAACTTTTATAAATCACTTACCAAATTGTTGTCAATCACTTTGCTACATTTTTGCTGATGAAGTGAAGATTTCAAACAATAACTTTCAAGAATTAGTAGTTGATACTGAAAGAATTATAATAAAATGAAATTTAACTTCCACAAGTTCCATTTAATGAGTATCAATTCTTCATACATAGCGCATAAAATAGAAACTGAAAATCTTCAGATTGATACTTCCAAACATGTGAATGATTTAGGAGTTAATATATCGTATAATTTATCGTGGTCATATACTTTTCAGAGAATTAAAAAATCCAATATAACATCATTACAACTACGAAGAAATTTACCTTCAAGTCAACCATCGTCTACTAAATCCTACCAGTTTCGTTATTTCTTCAATTAAAGGATGTCCATCAATTAATAGATATAATCCATGGAAGATATGATGTAATTAATATTTTAGCCTGTTTCATTTGAATTCAAAAACAATCGAAAAACTAAAAGTCTACTATTTGTTATAAAGAAAACGAAGAAAAATACTAGTGATCATTGGTACTTTAATAGAATTTGCTGCATTGGCAATTATTTAATTCTGGAATACAATTTTGATTTCTTTGGAAATCCAAAAATTAGCAAAAAGAAAATGTACGCTATTCTTTATGAATTTTTAGAAAATTCATACGAAAGAATAGAGTTGTTATAGAGATAAGTTTTAATTTAGTCAAATTTTAGTTTTTCGAAAATTTTTGCAAGAGTCGAGATAATTGATATGGGCCGGTATTTGAAACATCTTAACACTTTGGCTACGCACCGCGATATCTATCGCGATAACTATTCGTTCCCACCGTACGCGCCGCGAGGCCTGTCGCGATGGCCTAACATTCCATTCCCTCCGCATCGCGAGTCCTATCGCGATGACGAAACACTATATTTAGACTACGTCGTCATTGTAAATATCAAGAAAAGGTAACTACCAAATGAAAATTTAACATTTTATCTTTAATTTGGAATAGTTTCCCTTAGAATTTGCCTTTGTTCCGATACAAAACGAACTAAAAAAAGACGCTAACTCAGTTTTGTCATCGCTCGATTTAGACAAAGATTGACACAATGGCGGTGCCACAGCTTGATTATCTTAAATAACTGAAGCAAGCAGAGACTTTTTCATCTTTTTCTAAAAATTTTTTATGTAACTTTTGTGAATATTTTGATTTAGAATTGCCTTTATTGAAATTTTATAAACTTAATGGATTCAGCTTTTTTACTAATGTGACTTCAAAATGGCTTTTCAATGGGATTACCTCAGATCTGCACATCAAACTGTAAGTAATTCTTGTATAATGTGTTTGTGTTTGGCTGTCTGTCACATAATATGTGTCTAAAAAATCTTAGAATTTTACTCATTTTTACCCTCATTTCAACACACATTTTACACACACACACACTCATAATGACATACAAATTTGGTATAGAATTGAAGAGCTATCTTTCCTCTTTAATTTGAGACATCATATGCCTAAATCCATAAAAATGTAAGATAGATTTTGTCAAAACAAAATCACCCCCAATGCCTGCGTATCAAGGGAATTTACAGGTAGTACTGGGCACGCGCAGTGGGAACATAGGGAGCACAGGGAGTACGTAGTCAAAGTGTTAATACACTTATTATTTATTCTTCAAAATGAAGTTATTAATGAAAACACGTCTTCCAGGAAAAATTTATCAAAATTGTGCTGCAACTCTCTACACCTACATATGAAAGCATTTTGAATTGTAATTGAAATATATTCTTGACAAAGTTTTGGTAATCACTATAAACTGCAAAGCAACTTGCTAAATTTCTTGTAATTGGATGAAGATTCATCTCACCTATTGTTATGATATTGGTTGATTCAGAAACATGTTATGCTCATGATATTGTACTTAATATATAATGATCACAATTTTCTTTGATTTAAACAAATTATAGAACAAATTGCGGTAAAAAACCGCCTAATTCAAACCCTGGCAGTAATATCAATTGCAGTGTGAATACATTTTTATAAGGCTTTGAGAATTTTTCATCTCAAATTTGACCATCATACGTTTTACAAAGAATGGAATCTGTTGAAGAATTACCGATCTACAATTATTTCGTTGAATTTTGAATACAATACGCTAATTTTAACACACGTTAACTAATTAACCCTATTCCGGGGGTGGTGGCTCTCCGTCCTATTATTCAGGNAAGATAGATTTTGTCAAAACAAAATCACCCCCAATGCCTGCGTATCAAGGGAACATAGGGAGCACAGGGAGTACGTAGTCAAAGTGTTAAAGGGTTATCTTTTTTATATATGGGAGTAACAATAGCTAATTTTCCTATTGATGGAAAAGTATTTAGTTTTATGCAGTGATTGATGATATGACATTAAGGAATAAAAATGGATTTTGCACAATCTTTAATTCACCATGCCAGTATTTTGGAAGGTCCGCTTGATTTGTTGACCTTTAGCTTAGCTATAGCTTTAAAAACTTCATTTTGGGTCACAAATCTGAATGAAAAAGAATTTTGGGGAACTTTGTACCTAGATGTTTCAGGTATAAAGGGCAATGAAGGTACCAGATATTTGCCTAGATTAATGAATTGATCATTGAATTCATTAGCAATATCTTTGGGTTTGGTTAATATTGCTCCATTAGTATTTTCAATAAGATGCAATTGTTGAACACAACCTTTATTACTATTCACGGCGTTGTTGATAAAGTCAAATTTTCGTTTAGGGTCATTTATTCTACTAAATAGTGATTTCATGTAGCATTTTTGTGCTGCTCTTAGTTCAATATTTGATTNTCTTTAATTTGAGACATCATATGCCTAAATCCATAAAAATGTAAGATAGATTTTGTCAAAACAAAATCACCCCCAATGCCTGCGTATCAAGGGAACATAGGGAGCACAGGGAGTACGTAGTCAAAGTGTTAAAGGGTTATCTTTTTTATATATGGGAGTAACAATAGCTAATTTTCCTATTGATGGAAAAGTATTTAGTTTTATGCAGTGATTGATGATATGACATTAAGGAATAAAAATGGATTTTGCACAATCTTTAATTCACCATGCCAGTATTTTGGAAGGTCCGCTTGATTTGTTGACCTTTAGCTTAGCTATAGCTTTAAAAACTTCATTTTGGGTCACAAATCTGAATGAAAAAGAATTTTGGGGAACTTTGTACCTAGATGTTTCAGGTATAAAGGGCAATGAAGGTACCAGATATTTGCCTAGATTAATGAATTGATCATTGAATTCATTAGCAATATCTTTGGGTTTGGTTAATATTGCTCCATTAGTATTTTCAATAAGATGCAATTGTTGAACACAACCTTTATTACTACTCACGGCGTTGTTGATAAAGTCAAATTTTCGTTTAGGGTCATTTATTCTACTAAATAGTGATTTCATGTAGCATTTTTGTGCTGCTCTTAGTTCAATATTTGATTTATTCCTTGCAATCTTATATAGCCTGTAGTTGTCAAGTTTTATTTTTGACAAAATTAAATTGAGCAAATTTATTTTTTGACGAAGTTTTTATTTTTGATTGCTAGGATTTGGGCAAAGTGATATATTTGATGACAAATTTCACTTAAGGCATGTTTGTTGTAATAATGTTTAAATATGCAAAACTCATAATTTAAGATAAGATAAGATAAGATAATCTATATTCATTTGAATTTTTTTACAATATTTTACTGATATTTCAAATGAATAGCGTCATTAACTACTATGTACAAAAAAAATGAATAATAACAAAAATGAAATAAATAAAACAACACTGACTAAAAAATACACTGACTACGGATAGCTTACTAATTTCGATTTATTGTATAATCGTTATTATAAAATTTAAATCCTATCCATGATCTACCTGATATAAACTTTTGTTTGAGAAATAATAATTTTAATTCTTTTTTGAATTTTTTAAGGTTGTCTATTATTTTCATTTCTTTTGGCAATATATTCCAGTTATAAATTGCAGTATTAATAAAGGATTGACTCATGATATTTTTATTAAATTTAACACGTGAGTAGTTTTTTGTTCGTTTATTTTGCTTCAGACAATCTGTCGAAAATGAGAATGATATCTCGTTGTAGGGTGGTATTTTCTTTATGAATTTGAAGAAATAAATAATAATATTGTAAATAATTAACTCTTGTGGAAAAAGAATAGATTTAGAAATATATTCTTTTGTTTTAGAAGAGTTTTTATTACAAACATTTAATGCCCATTTTAGTTGAACTCGAAGCTTTTTTAACATTTGGCTGTGTACATTAGTATATAAGATATTAGCATAGTTTAAATTACTCATAACAAATGCATGAAACATTTGAATTACTGCAATTGGGGGTAACTGTTGGGAAACATGGGATATCTTTCTAATACCTATAGCCATTTTTTTAATAATAGTATTTATTTGCGACGTGAAATTAAGATTTGAATCTATTATTACTCCTAGATATTTAAACTTATTAACAGGTATAACAGATGAATTATTGAAATTAATTGAATAGTCGGAGATGTCCGTTTTTTT
>CABFPE010000408.1:262292-277602 GCA_900660155.1 Hofstenia miamia | reverse complement strand
ATCAAAGTAAAATATTAGAAAAACATAATATCGAATCATTAGAATACCTATTAAAATTAAATTGCCTCTTACTATTTTGGAAAAGACCTTCAGTAGAATTACAGAAAAATATACACAAGCAAACTAAGACTTATCACAAAATCAAAATTAAAAAGAAAATCTTTGAAGAATCATTTACTAATTTTACAATTGATTTATGGAACAAACTCCCTCCAGATATTAAAGAAGAACGAAATTTCAAAAAATTTAAAAAATGTTTAAAAATTTCACTAAAACGAAGAAGATCCAAATACTTATCAAATTATAGGACAAAGTCTATAANAGAATGTAGCAAGAAAATGGCTATACATCAATAAATTTATCAAAGAAAAAAAGAACAATGATATCAAATGTCTAGTTAACAATGAAGGAAAAATCATTGAAAAAAGCATTGAAATTGCAAATATTATGAATGAACACTTTGTGAAACTTGGTAAATTTCAAGAGGAAGATTCTATTAAAGAAATTACAAAATTCAATTACCATCATAACATAAATTTGATTCACTCACCTTTTAAATTTAAATATGTTTCACTTCATGATTTTTGTAAATGCGCAAAAATGATAAAAACAAGTAAATCAAAAGGCCCAAGTTACTATCCTCTATGGTTCTTAAAAGACGCTCTATATGTACTAGCAAGACCATTATGTGATCTCTTCAATGAATGTATTTACTATTTCTATTTCCCTAAACAATTAAAAATGGCTGAAGTTATTCCCATTTTTAAAAAGGGCAATAATGAGAAAACAGAGAATTATCGTCCAATATCTATTCTCTCAGGAATAAGCAAATTTTTTGAAAAACTAATATATCAACAATTAACGATCTACATTGAAGAGAATAAACTTTTAAGCAAACAGCAATTTGGTTTTAGAAAAGGATTATCAACAAATTATGCATTAATTGAAACAATAGATGACTGGCGTAGAAAATTAGACAAAGATGAAAAAGTTTATATTGCTTCACTTGATATATCAAAGGCCTTTAATTCAATTAATCATGATTTACTAATTAAAAAACTAAGAGAAATTTATAATTTTAGTGATTCATCAATCCAATTTCTAAAATCATATATATTTGATCGTTCACAATACGTGAAAGTAAACAATCTATCGTCAAAACAAATATTGGTAAATAATGGAGTACCACAAGGATCAGTTTTAGGACCACTATTATTCAATCTATATGTAAATGATATTCCTAACTTCATTGAAGGCAAATGCATTCAATTTGCAGATGATACTCTATTATATACATCCAAAATAAAGATTTTACAAGAACATATAATTAAAGTAAAGAAATTTTTTGAACAGAATGTGATGAAATTAAATATTGAGAAAACTACATTTATGATTATAAAGAATGAAAATGGAAAAAGTGAACCATTAGAATCAATATATATTGAAAAAAATATCATTTATGAAACTAAGAAAATTAAATATCTTGGTATTGAAATTGACAATGAACTTAAATTTACAGATCAGATCAATGCAACTACGAAGAAAATGGCCCATGGAGTTAAATTGCTAACTAAGATTCAACATATATTACCAATGAATTGGAGAATTGTACTACTAAGATCTCTTATACTGTCGCATTTTTCATATTCTTCTTTTTTATTTACCAATGTTACCAAGAAAATATTTAAAAAACTTAAGAAAGTTTTTAATTGGGCAATTAATACAATCTGTAGTAAAAACGATCAAAGTAAAATATTAGAAAAACATAATATCGAATCATTAGAATACCTATTAAAATTAAATTGCCTCTTACTATTTTGGAAAAGACCTTCAGTAGAATTACAGAAAAATATACACAAGCGAACTAAAGACTTATAAAATCAAATTTAAAAAGAAAATCTTTGAAAAATCATTTACTAATTTTACAATTGATTTATGGAACAAACTCCCTCCAGATATTAAAGAAGAACGAAATTTCAATAAATTTAAAAAATCATTAAAAATTTCCATAAAACGAAGAAGATCCAACTACTTATCAAATTATAGGACAAAGTCTATAAGCTATAACAAAGCTATTGAACAATGAAAACCAACTATTTATATCATCAAGGACAATAAACTTTTGAAACCAAGACAAAGTATTTTTTCAGAACCAAGTTAATTTATATTTATTGTTTTAATTCTTCATAAGTGTTAATCACTTGATTTGTAAAAAAACAAAAGAATTAAATAAATATTATTATTATTATTATTATTATTATTATTATTATTATTATGCTTCAAGGAAAATAATTGATAGATGCAAAACTCATTTTCGGGTAATATCCAAATACAAAGTGGAGAAATATTTCACTTTCGGGTAATATCCAAATACAAAGTGGAGAAATATTTCACTTCTCTTAAACACTATAAACGTATGAAATAGACATAAATTTTCACAAACAATATAGAAAACATATGGTAAACTTAATAGCAAGCATATGAAATATACATGTGATAAAGTATTGCACACATATGAAACAAAACATATTGTATATGAGCTGTTTTTGCGCAGAATGAGTTGCTGTGCAGAGCTTCACTGCATCTAGCAATTTTACACAGAGGTATCACCATATATTTTCGTAGTTGACAGGGGAAATCATGATGCCCAAACTTGCTATCCAGATTATTCACTGCATTGTAAGCTGATGTATCCATAATAGTAATGCATTAATTTACCCATCCAAAATTACTCATACTTCCATGTTGAATTAACCTTTCTCAACGTGTAAATGTATGTAAATGGGTAAAAAAGTTAGTTAACAGTGTATTATTAATCGCTAAGAATTTTGAGAAACAAATGTCATTTAATATAAATAATGAAAAACAAGATGTATGAAATCCCATAGCATAAATTCATTTTAAAGTGAAGATGTAAAAAACATGCTCAGTTAACTGTGAAATACTATAATATACATAACCAGTGAAAACAAATGATGGAAAAAGTATGTGACATACCCTGCTATTTGTGTGTAGACGCATTTTGAAATCACCAGACTGCTCTGCTTTTAACTATCTTTGACCCAGTGAGTTGATTAGTTACAAATTTGATAAATTCTTTTATACCATGCAAAGTATCAATTGGTTCAGGCTAACCACGCTAATATTATTGAGGTAAACCATTTCATTGATTCTATAGCAGTCTGCTAAAATTAATAGGAGATAAGATAAGATAAGATAAGAGATTCTATATTCAGATAAATGTTTACAATTCAATAACTGATAATTTATCTGAATAGCGTCATAAATTACAAAAAAGTAACCAATCTACAAATCAACATACATTACAAAAAGTAACAATTCTTACAGGCTATGGATGAATTACTTTATATTGCTATTTTAATGACGAGTTATCGTATAGTCATTGTTGTAAAATTTAAATCCTAACCATGATGTACCTAAAATATATTTTTGCTTAAGGAAGATTTTTAAACGCTTTTTAAAAGGTTTCAATTTTTCAATGCTTTTAATTTCTTTAGGTAGCGAATTCCAGGTTCGAATTGCGACATTAATGAAAGATTTCTTCAAAACTTTTTTCTTATACTTAACACATGTAAAAATTTTAGATCTTGAATTCTGTTTATACGCAAATCCCGGGAATTTAATTGAATTATAAGGCGGTAGATTTTTTACTAGTTTGAAAAATGTTAGCAAGGTATTTAAAATGACGAGTTGTTTTGGAAAGAGAATTGACCTAGAAATGTAATGTTTAGTTTTCGATGAATTTTTTGCTGAGATATTCAGTGCCCATTTTAATTGAATGTCAAGTTTTCTATAAAGCACATCACTTAAATCAGTAAATAAGATGTTTGCATAATTAAGGTGGCTCATGATAAAAGCATGGAAGAATTGAATAATTGCACAAGGTGGTAATTGCTTAACTACTAGTGTCATACTTTTTATACCTATAGCTAGTTTTCTAACTGTTATGTTAATGTGAGTGTTGAACTTTAACTTTGAGTCAATGGTTACGCCTAAGTACTTGAAAGTGTCTACAATAGGTACATTAACAGTATTAATTTTCAAAGTCATTTTGGAAACATCGTAGTTATTTTTATTGGGCTGCAAAATACAAAATTCCGTCTTAGCTTCATTAATTAGCAACTTATGCATTGAAAAATATTTTGACAATTTGTTGCAATTGAATTCTATTGATTCCACTGCTGAGTGCAATGATGTATTATCGCTGAATGTTATTGTAAAAACATAGAGTTCATACATGCTGATATGAAATAATCAACTGCATGGTTAGATAGTAAAGGCGCATAAATCTACATGGTTAATATTTTGTATTAATCATTAACAAACCATTTACAAAAAAATGTGAGAGCTAGAAATTTTGTAAAACAAGTCCAATCAATAAAATATCTCCCAACAAAGTGAAAATCAACACATAATTTATAGTTTAGCATGATATAACCCCCCCCCAGTCCCAGTAAACTCAATCACTTGACCTTGCTCAATACAAAACTTTACATTTATTCTATTTATATATGATCATGACACCAGTTTATACATTGGATTTTGTTTTTTATGATGAATAATTAGGGTGGTGCTTGGTTTTGTAGCATATGTCAGTATCAAGAGACATTTATTGAATAAAGGTAATCATGTACTTCCAACAAATTGAGGTTCTACAATATTGGTTTGTATCATTAAAACATGATTTCAAGTGTATATGCTGTGTCCATAGCTAGCATTGGCTGGTGTGTTTGGATATATCTTACCTTAAAATACTAGCATATTTCCATAATTAAACAATGTTAGTATGATATTTTTTATTGAAAATATAACAAGATTTACATTGCCAAATAAATTACCATGCAATCCCCATAAAAATTGAACAATGTTTTTGTTTTACTCAAAACTTTTGCTAATTTGTTCATTAAATATATAATGCCATTGCTAAAACTTACTATGAGCTTTCTGTTTTTGCAATGAATGGTTGGCATTCTAATAGGTTTTTGTTGTTTTAGCAAATTATTGATGTGCTACTAGATATAATGATCAGATGCACACACACATTCCCTAGTAATTATTAAATTTCTATCTCTTTATGTGGTGGTTTGAATATATATGATCTAGCATTGTAATTTATTTAACACTCCAAGGCTTATGTGTTTAATAATAGCATACATTTCATTTTTTCTTGATGAATGCTTGACACAATAGAAAGCCNCATTATAAATTTAATTATTATTATTATGAAATGCATCATTGCATCTGATCACTAAGGCCTATAACATGAAAATTAATCAATATCTCTCCTTTGTATGATGGTATGATTATATCTCCAATTTCTATTGAAGTTTTGATTAACCATGCTATGCTAATATTTGCACAATGTGTTGTTCAAGCTATTATTAAATTTGGCTAAAAAACTATACAAACTGCAATGGAAAGCACAATGGAAAATGTAAATTTTGTAATGTATGTATTTCTGAAACAAAAGGAACAACATCAAATTTTATTAAGCATTTAAAGCAGAGAAATGAAACTCAATATATCAAATGTGAAAATGAGAAGAAATTGTGTACTGCTGTTACTTCTGTTCCTACAATGGACGTACTTATGCCTCTGGAAGTCAGCTCTTGATACAAACTTAGCACTGCTCAACAAATCAGCATTACCTATTCTGTTGTCCAGGATTTAATAATGGGATGTGGATTGCAAATATTCTTAGTTGAAAATCCCTCTTTTTTGAAGATTAATGGGCATTACTGACCCAAAGTGGAATCCATGTTCTTGGAAATGGATAACCTCAACCAAACTTCCAAAACTGGTGTCAAAATGTGAAGACAAGTTATCTAGCATCACTGCTAATCTGGATCTAATCTCAGTTACTACAGACATATGGATTGATAGAACAATGTGAGGATTTATCAGAGTTTCTGCTCACAGTATCAATGCAAATTTTGAAACTGTCAATGTTTCTCTGAAAATAGACAAAATTTCAGTATCACACACAGGTGAGCATACTTGTGCAAACAACAAATATTATAATTTGTTGTAATATCCAGCCAAAATGGGATACTGTGTCACTGATAATACCTCAAATATGATATGGGTCTGCTCACTCTTTAACATTTGTCAATCTGAATATGCAATTATGGATGGCAAACTGAATAGTGACTACTCAGATTCTGAGGAAAACGATTTTTATGATAATGATGATATTTTTGTACCTGATAGTGATATTCCTGGAATTGCATGTAAGCAACTATCTTGTTTTGCTCATACCTTAAAGCTAGTTGTAAAAGATGGGTTATCTACTCAGAATTTACCATATCATGGAAATGGCATTCTTGGCAAGTGTTCAAAAATTAGTATGCTACTTCACTCAAGTACAACATTTAAAGGAAAGTTCATGAAAATGTGCAATGATGATGATCTGAAGATGGAAGCAGTTTCCTCTGCTAATGCTACTTGATGGAATTCTCAACTCAAACAAATAGAGTACATTTTAAAAAGTGACATTATGAAGCTTATTGGTATACTAGATGAAGCACAAAAGCACTATCTAAATATCTCAACACAAGATAAAGAAATCTTGAAGGAGATTTACAATATATTGCTCCCATTTATAGATCTGACAGTACTTATTCAGGGTGACAGTTATGTTACAATAAGTTGTGTAGCTCCAGTTGTTGTGGGAATTCTTTATTATTTATGAGACATTGCAGGAAAAATTGGAATATTAAACATGTTTCAGATGACCTTAATAAATCTCTTTGAAAACAGATTCAGTGGCTTCCTTAGTCAATTGGGCATCCTAACTGGTAATGACTCCAAGGCATTTTTTAATGACATGAATTTAATTGCACCAATATTAGATCACAGTTTCAAACTTTTCTGGTTGATGGTACATGTGGAGGCTTTATAAACAACAAGCTCAAAAATTGATGATGTTATAATGGCTGTGAAAAAACTTATCCATAATGAAACTTTAAATTAACATAAGTCAACACTGAAAAACACTACTGCTTCTGCTTTGTCTACAAGCTGACTTTCAGATAACATCAGTGAAACCCACCACCCAAAAAGAGGTTTTCTCTCTTTAATTATGCAAAATTGGTCACAGGAGACAGAGCAAGTGAAATGTAGATGAGGAGTGAGGCGAATTCTGACCACGCAATATATGATGCAATCTTGCAAGAAATTGAAACATATCTCACTGATGAATATATTGCTGATGGCTGAAAGATCAATGAAAATGCTTGCTTAGTATTTTAGAGGAAAAAAGAATGCCTGTAGCAAAGGCTGGCCAAACTTGCTAAGAAAACATTTTCAGTACCTGCAACTTCTGCATTTATTGAAAGAGTTTTCAGTGTCAGACGATTTATCATGTGCCTTCATTGCAACTGATTATATTTGAGAAACTTTTGCCTAATTGTGTTTTTAAGTAAAGGCCTTTCAATATTGTCTTTTATTACCTCATTAAGAATAATGTGGTGCTGATAGATGTATATTTATAAATGATCATGAGCTCATGGCCAATCTCCATGGTGCATATACATGTATCAGCCTCCCATTATGTTAGCCAACCAAGACTGAGGGAAATTAAAACTGTGCCTTAATGCTTTTGATTAGTAATAACCTAGCCAGCAAAAGAAAGTTACTCATACTCATACTCAGCATTTTTCCAAGTAACTACTTGGTATTTATACTGGTACTTGCAAAAAATGTACTCAGACCCAACACTTCATTTACAAACATTAATGACTCATTTATATTGAGCATCAAATTTTTTTAATTAGTTCTGCTCATGTTTGAAAATAAAATTCTGTTATAATTAAAACAGCTGATTACCAATGAATAGAGAAGTTGTGTAATGGCATTTTCTAGTAGTTGGTTTATAAGATTTTTTTGTACTGAATAAGAACAGTATTAATAAAACATTTTATTAGGCAGGCAAAGGCAAAACAACACAAATGAATTAAAATAAAGTTTTTCTGCAATGAGAAGAGTTGCAGGAGCAGATGGATAAGTAAGCAAAATGAGAGAATGGATCAGCAAAAAGTAAAAATGTCAATAGCAGTTGGAGGCTTGAATGTCAAGAGGAAATTATCAGAAGGACAGGCACAATTAAAAAACGATTTAAGGGTGTGATGATTCTTGAGACAGTGAACAGAGAATGTGACAAACACTATCATAGCATGTAGAGTGGGAATTTGAGAATGCTATATAATTGAATGTATCAAAGCCCAAGTTGCAAGTCAGTAAGTGATTGAACAGGAGGAGATTGGAGAATTTGAGCTAATATTCTTTGTATGGTGAGGGAGAAATCAATTTGAAATCATGATTCTGGAACATTTCCATGGAGTTGAACATTGCACAAGATAACAGCCAACAGGGAGAAGCATAAGGAAGAATGGCACAAGGAATACTTTTGAACAAAAAGAGTTTCACAGTAGATGAGTATTGAAGGGAACATTTCAAAAGAGGGTAATGTGTGCAGAATTAGCTTTACAGAGATCACAGTGATGTCTAAAATGTCAAAATAAGGATGAGAGAACATGACCAAATTGAGGAGGATGGAATTGGACATATGAGATAATACAAGTTGTTCAAGGGACTAGTGAGAAAAAAGGCAGCCAACTCATACAAGTCATTAGACTCAAGCATGTTCCAACAAATATTAGAAAGATTGAAGTCACCACAAACTAGAAGATGAGATTTAGTGGAGAATCCAAGTTCATGAGAGAGAGGGGGAGATAAAGAGACTGGTCATGAAAATACTAAAGCATGGATGAAAAATCAGCAATGGGAATTCAACAAGGACTGTTGGAAGGAGGGTTGTAAACACAGAGCAAAGAAACAATATGGTCAATGAGAACAACAGCACATGACAACATAAATCAAAGGATAGAGAACTAAAGGAGAAGAGGAGACATTGAGGTTAGAGAGACGTGAGGCAACAATAACACATCCATGGTGACCAAAGGGCTGGTCCATATGATAAGAACTTTAGGAGTAGAGTTAGGAAAGACAACACTGTCATCAACAGCAGGATTAATCTAGGTTTTAGTGATGAAAATGAGTGGAGAAACACATTCAGAGTCGGGCAGACCAGTAAGTCAATCACAATGAGAACCAACAGTATGATGGAGGTAAAGACCAAAATGTTTGCACTCATTATCAGAGATTCAATATTAGCAAATTAAGAGGGTATCAGAGCATAATTCAGGATCTATGAGTGAGAGATGAGAATTTTGATTATATACAATATAGAAGGATGAGAATGAAGAATTAGTACACTGTGGGACTGGAAGGACATCATCAAATGGGAGTTGGGATGAAGATGATAAACAACATCTGAAGTAGAGACAATGAAAGCAAAACAGCCAATATAAATATGAGCCTTGCAAGGAGGACATGGAAGTGAGCTAACTGAGATAACAGGTTTGGCAGGTTGAATCAGTATCAAGGATTGGACGTGGATGAGGATTGTTGTAATTAGTTGGCAGTGGAATGGCCTGTTCAGGGGTGGTTGGCAGCATAGAAGAGGGAGCAACAGCTGGTAGAGAACTTGGAGCAAGAAGATTAGGAAAAGGGATGGCATGTGAGGCAGCAGCACTGTAAGAAAGCATTTGTGATTTTAAGGGATGAGATATCAGATGTGAGTTTGGCAAGGTATTCTGTCAATGATGAGACTACATTTGAAGGGGTGTCATTGGAAGATAGGGGCGGACTTGAGAGAGGAGACAACTTGATGCAGCATGGAAATAGTGCAATCATTCTTGAGAGAACCAGGAACAAAGAAAAATTGAGAATCAGAGAGATTTTAGAGGTCTGAGAGTGCAATGTTTGCAGTAGGCATTACTAGAATCTAATTGAACTGTATAATAAACTAGAACATGAAATTATGAGATTGGGATTTAAAATAATACACATCCACTTTTGGATTTTTCCTTCTAAATAATGAAAAAATATCATTAGCAGACCATGTGCTATATAAATCATCATTCTTAACAAAGTTTCAAAAATTGCTAAATTTAACCATTTTGGAGATTGAAATGATTCCCTATATTCGAAATTTTTAGTGCTTAGATTTTGGAAATTTAAATCTACTTAATTCACACTGTCTGAGCCAGCATTCAATTTTTTGATGTATGATTCAAAATTTATGATCAGATTGAGATTAGTTTCAATCTCATATACTGCTAATAACAAAAAATTATAAGAGATAATAAAACAAATTCTTAAAATTGATCCCAATAGTCTAGAGTTGGAACTTTGTTGATGTAGAAAGACAGCATATAATTGATGTACTCTGGACGAATGTTCAAACAGATTGTGCTGGGGTAAGTATTGAGGGACAAAGACTGCAGTGTTTGTCAGCATGTGTTTGAATGTAATGCTTTACATAGCAAGGGCAACTCAAAAAGTCATTTCAGAGTGACATGAATTTTGACATTTTATGTGGCTTCCTAAGAGTGTGGAGGAAGTTATTAGAAGATATGATTGGATCACTAGAAGATCCTTCTGGATTTTGGGATTCGTGTGCAGGCATAGATGTTTGTATTGATGCAGGTGATGTTGTAAACATGTTTGAGTGCTCTTGGAAGAATATATGGAGCCAAAGTAATTCTTCTCTGCTGAGTGCTAGAAAGTACTCACAATGCTAAGAACTCGACCTTGCAAAACTCGATCAGAAAAACTTGGAAGAGAAATCATCAATATTCGAAATTGATCAAAAATCCACTCAAAGATACCAAAAAATTTGAATTATTATCATTTCAGTTTTTTTATCAATCGCCAATAATTATTTTTTAGCTTGCAAAACTCGGAATTATCATAAAAGGAATTGTATTTCTTTAAAAAAACTGGGAATTAGAAAAAACTCAAACTAACTCAAAATTTTTTTCAAAAAAATTCTCAAACTCAAACTCAAAACAGAAAATCTCAAACTCAGACTGAATAACTTGAACTCGACTCAACAACCCTGATTATAATTACTATTAAATGATGCTTTTAAAATGGGGGCGGAGTTCGCAACTAACTGACTTGAATGAATCATCGCGGGAAAATGAATACATGTAGTAGTTGATTGAAAATTGTATTGACATTAAAAAACACATGAAAAACCTTTTTGAAATTCAAACAGTGAAAATTTTCTAAATTTTTTATTGCTCTCCAACCAATACCAATAGCTTTTGTGTTTTCTTATGGCCAGTATTGACATTTGATATATTTCAAGGGCTTAAATTATATGCACATTACATTACTCATATTTTGTCAAATTCCTAAGCAACCCAACAGACATGTTCTAGCTAAGGTGTGGGTTTGTTCATAACTTCCTCAGCAATCCCAACCCACAACCATATATGATCGTACGTAATATGTGATATTATGATTATCATATTGCCTTAATATTGTGCGAACTTCATAATGTGCTCAGAATTCAGGAAAATATCAGTATTCATTTAAAAACTTTTTGAATTTTCTAGGAAGCAATTTGATATCTAATTTTATCAGAAATAATTTTTAATTCAAATGACAAGGATAAATTGACATCCAAACCCGACACATTTCTTTAATCATTATATGAAATATGTTCTTGCTACGAAAAATTTCTGTTGCATGATGGCGTTTGAAAATTGATTTCGCGTGCTATCTTAATACATGGCACAAAAAATATTTTTAGCAATTGCTCTAAATTGGCATGCATTTTTCTACCGTCACGAAATCTTTCTGAATGAAGAAGCAATGTGCATTGTAGTGCTGCTTTTCTTCAAATAAAATGTTTGTTAGATTTTGGGGCAATTAGTACTTTATAGGCATCATGCACGGGGCATGGCCCCTCTGACAAGATTTTCAGCAGATTGGCGCCCCCTTCTACAAGCAAAATATATGCTAACCTTACTAATGTAAATATACGTAATTTTACAAAGAAAATTAATGGATCATTTTTCAGAACCAGTCGTGTTATTGGGCCTGGTATTGACATTGAAGAACTGAGATAGGGCCTGGCGGTATACCAAACTGAAAACCGAAACAGCGGTGTTTTAACAAACCTAACTGAAATAGACTTTCGAAACTGGACGGCTTTGGTTTGAGATTTTCAAAGATGCAAAATAGTAGTTATTGAGCACGTGTATCTTAGATCTTGTGTTTGTATATGTTTGTCAATTTTATAATCTTCATCTTCTAATCGTTTAATGATTTCTAAAGTACTAAACTTCTAAAAGTCCCAAAGTTCTATATTTAAAGTTCTGAATTCTAAAAGTTTAATTCATATCTAAATTCTAAATATCACGGACTTCTTGCACTTTTTAGTTTTTTTGCTTTTTGATTAGGGGTTCATTCATTTTCTGCAACGGTTGCCATTCGTTGACTAATGTTTCCCTTTCCTTTTAGATGGAACCTCCTGATAATCAGACTGCAGAACCGCTACTGTCAAGCACATCTGAAGAGAAAACTAGAAGTCCTGAAGAAGTATTTAAATCATTTAAAAATAAAACAAGGAATATCATATAAACTATTTACTACGACCATATGTGAAATAATCTTCGTAAAATAAGTTAAGGATATATGTGATGATGGTTATTAGTCTCATCTGCTAAATTAAAAAAAACGAACTGAAGCCACTGTTTTCTCAAAAGAGCCGAACTGACATCAAAAATATCCAAACCACTGGGCCTTAGACTAGAAAGACGAAGTGACTATATCAATACTTGCCCTTCATCAAAATAAAAATTGAGCGTGACACGAAATGACATAGTGGGGCATGAGCATGGTTCGAAATTTTAAAAAAATTCGAGTTAGGCACGGCATGAAAATCGCATTCGACGAAATTTTTATTTTCAAAATTCGCTAGATGGCGTCGTAAAATATTGAATTAGTATGTAAAAAACAAGATAAAATTGTTATTTAGAGCTATAGCACTTTTAATATTGCAAGTTGTTTGCGTTACGTAACAATTATGAGTAAATTACGCTTTGCTGCATGTATTCAGCCATTAAAATTCGAAATTGATCCAGGCAATGGTTGGACAAATGAGGTTAAATTTAGAAAAGGACTTTTCAAAAATTCGTTAGAATTTTCAAAAATTATTGCTTTGTAAAGGTGATTCCACTTTGATATATCTATATTACGAAACGAATTATGATTGCCGGACTTCTTCTGGTGACCTTGCAGCTGTTTATTTTATTTCACTCAGTTTTGATCTTTTGGACAAATGAGTTCAAAGTATGCCATACACCCGCAGTTTTACACTGCTTTAGGACAGCCAGTACTCTGTCAATTCTTGTTCAACTCCTTAGCTCTTTTCAGCATTCTCTAGAGCTCCTTTAGTTCTATATTAAATTGTTAATATTATATTTTTAGCTATTATTCCCTTTATGATATCAACACTTTAGTTTATTACAACTTTCGAATTTCTGCTTTAACAATTACAACTGATGCATTTCAGAACACTATTACGCTTCGACTTTTGACGTTGTGCACTAGGGTTATACAGTAAAATATGCGCGCTGACTAGCTCCATGTGAAACTATGTTTTATTTTTTAAATTTATCTATACTGGTTGCAAGGTATCGGCCAAAACAAATTTTCAATTTACACTTTCTTAAGATTCGATTATAATAATTAATACAGTAGACTAAATTTGGATACCTATAACTCCATGAGTTTTTATACTATCGACACAGTTTAAATACCATTCGATGCGTGCTGAATAGGTCTATGATAAACTGATTTTTAATTTTGAAATTATGTCATTGACCTGTCTAGAGCAAAGCAATTTTAACTTTGGAGTAGAATAACATCGGAAGGTTACTGTGAAGTCCTACACAACAATAGCTCCATGTGGCAATGTTTGTCGATTTCCGATTTGATCAATACTTTTATTCTAAACTGCGAACAATGTATCAGTTGATTTTTACGAACTTAAAGTGCTTTTCAAGGACAATTCATTCAGTGCAGCTCTATTTCATAGAAATAGGTGTTTGTTGTACACTATCTAGCTGCACTATATTGCTTAATACATAATAGAAGTCATTACCAATATCTTTGAGTGAAATTGATTAAAATAATACAATTCAATATATGTAATGTTCATTACAAGAAATTTGTACACTTGTCACTACCATTTTCAAAATAGATCTAAAGGAATTATTCTCTCCACTTGCTATCTTAAACTGTAAGTGAAGATAGTTTTTTCAATAATATTCCTTCAAACTTGTTTCTACATTTAAAAACTTGGTGGAATTGATATCTGTACATTACTGCAAATGTGACAATGAAAAAACAATATTAAAAACACTTTTAGTTTCCCGCCTTTTTTCATATTTTATTATCCAAATCTCCAATTTGTATTTAAATCTGCAATACATCATTTTTAACAGGACATTATTCAGACGCCATCTGGAGGAAACATAAAAAACATTGTTAGTTCTGATTGGTTAAAGGCCAAAGTTTGAAAATATGTGCCAAAATTAGTTTTGTCATTTACCATTTTTCAGCCAAATGTATTTGCGAATTTGGCATTTGAAGCAGGCAAGTATAGACAATTAAACGGGGAATTTTCCATTGAAGATAATTATTTCGAAGCAACTAGAGTATTAGAAGCCTGCTTTAATAAATTGGTGAGTTCATTTATATAATGTTCATAATAAATGCTTTATTATTTAAAGTAATATAATTTCTCAAAAAATGAATTTTTAGTTTATTATGAAATCTAAAGAATTTGTTGAAAATTGAATATTTATTCTTATGATAAAAGCTAATTGCGAATTTAGCTAATTTATTGTAATAGGGTGCATTGCTTTAATATATCCCTTGTAAAAATAATTAATGATCATTATTGGAAAGACTCTATGAAATTAATCTTTTAGAAACATTTCAAACAATGATTATAATTGCACATTTCTCTTAGAAATTTAGAATGATTACTTAGAGTGTTTGATTTCAAAATTGATGCATTACAGTAGTGTAGGAAGACAAGGGGAGATCCCACAAAATGACATTTTGACCTCTGCAATATCAAGGGGTGTTTGCAAATGTTAATTAGTGAGTCACCTACTTGATTTACATCTCCGCTAATGGGTTTTTAGTGACGTCAGATATTTTTAAATATGTCTGGATTTTCAATTAGTAATGCTTTTAATTGATTTACATATTAAGGCCATTTTTTTGGTATGAGTAATTTCACTTTGATAGGTGGTTGAGGCGTTGAGTCATCTAATTGATACTTGACGCTAAGTGCTTTTGAAGATCCCACAAAATGACCTTGAGCTCTGCGATATTGAGGGGGTGTTTGCAAATGTTA
>CABFPE010000408.1:249273-261292 GCA_900660155.1 Hofstenia miamia | reverse complement strand
ATAATGTTCATAATAAATGCTTTAATATTTAAAGTAATGTAATTTCTCAAAAAATGAATTTTTAGTTTATTAAGAAATCTAAAGAATTTCATTATTTGTTGAAAATTGAATATTTATTCTTAGAATAAAAGCTAGTTGCGAATTTACCTAATTTATTGTAATAGGGTGCATTGCTTTACTATATCCCTTGTAAAAATGATTAAGGATCATTATTGAAAAAACTCTATGAAATTAATCTTTTAGAAACATTTCAAGCAATGATTATAATTGCACATTTCCCTTGGAAATTGAGAATAATTAATTAGTATTTGATTTCAAAATTGATGCATTACCAGTAAATGTAACAAAGGATTTAATTAGATGGTGATTTTAGATGTAGAACCTATGGTGTATGTGGAGCACTTTAACGCATGTAAAAGCCAAATTTTAGACATAAATTGAAAAAATATTAAAAATATATATGAGACTGCTAAAAAGCATAATTAATGGATCAGCTTGCTGATTTAGATAAGCTGAAAATAATACTGTATTGCCAAATGAATTTGTTTTTTACTAAATCAACAAAAGTATCATGTGATGCTTTTTTATGTGTTTTTACGTAATATTTAGCTTTCTTAATAGATTAAAAGTAATTGAGGTAATATTAACGAGTATTTTTAAACATTTAAATTTTGTTTTATCAAATGTTTATAATATATTGAACAGTTCTTTCAATTTTAACGATTTTGAAGTTTGCAGTAGAGTTATTGGTTAGTAATGTAATAATAAACTGTTTGCTCTTAAAATTCGAAGTTCAATTGTAAATATTTATAGATTGAGATTTGCATATTCTTGCATGAATAAGAAATGTTTTTTCTTGATAACTTTTTTTAAAGAAAGAGACCTAAACTTAACTTAAACTGCTTATTGTTTTAAAGTGGAAACCATTTTACCCCATTTACAAAGAATTTCCTCCAATTCTATTAGCAAATTTGAAAATTTTATTAAAGCATATTGCCATGGCTGAATTTGTTGAAATTATTAACATTCTCTCTTTAAAAATTTCGAATTTTTGAAAAATATTTACATTCTCATTCCTCATGTTCATGTATTTATTAAGTTTTGAGCTCCTGAAAGCAACTTTAAATGTTTCTTGATATGCGCAAAGATTTCCAAACCCATTGAGGGATTCCATGTGCAGAGTCAGAAGGCACAGGGCCAAAGCCATTGGGACAGAGCATTAAAGAAAGAGGAGACTCTCTTCTATTATGAGGTCCTTAATAGTTTTAAGCTATAAGTGTTTAAAAGTTTTGTATATGATCATGAAAAATCTTCAAGAATCCCCAGGCAGTTTAATTTTAAATTGATTCTAAGAGATTTATAGAAAAGCTTTAACATATCCTTAAATTGTTATTCTTTTTTGTAATATGTATTCATTTTCTTAATGTGCAAAGCATATTGATACATTGCATTAAGTTTTCGATCTTTATCGAATATTTTTAAAGTATTTTATCACACTCTTCATCTATTTCAACCTTGAATAATGTTTATTTTATCCGCATGTTCAGCAGGTTTTAGGCCGCACACAAACAATACAACTTTTGTTGAGATAGTTATTATAACTAGTAATATGATAAAGCAATTTTGAAATATTTTGACTTCCTTCAATTCGATTTATTTTTATAATTGGTTTAGCAACAAAAGTTTTATCGTTTGCACGTGGCCTTACATGCACTCTATTTTATATCTTCACGCCTTTTTATTATTAATTAAATTAACTTTGTAAATTTATAGTGACAACTTTGTACAGTTAAAAATAAGCCAATTTTATTATTATTAGTAATGAATTTGAATGGTGAATTTAAGTGTTGAAACTTAAATAATTTTTCTCAGGGCAATTAATGTAATAAAAGTAATAATTCGTTAACAGGGTTCCATGCTAATGCAATGCAATCAACCTAAATATTATTCCACTAAATTGCGTAGGGCTTCTGAATTCTGAAACCTCAAGTCGAGTATTGTTTTTGTGACATGCTTCATTTACTACCAAATAGTTGACATTCCTTAATAATCTATTTAAGCATGCACACAAATATTACCGCAGCAATTTCTGAAGTGGCTGAAAAGTAAACAAATTAAGAAAATATTTTGCATGGAAATACAGCAATTATTGGTTAAAACTTCTTAAAGTAATATAGCATACAAATTCAACCATCATTATTAATATTATGTTTTTATTGTTATTAAACAATATAAATTACCAATATAGGAAGGGATTAATATCTGAATTTCGTTTAAATAATTATATTTCCTTATGTCTTCACTTCCGAAATCACTTAATTCTCATTCGAAATTAATCCTCTTTAAATGAATTAAAATTCCATATTGAAATTCAACTACAAATATGTAATTAATCAAATGCAACTTATATTTTGTTAACTCGCAGCTTTGGAACCAGTTACTACATGAATTATATTTAAAGTTATTGCTCGCAATGTGCTCTAAATTAATGTTGCAACCAAATTTTCAATTTTTCCTTATGCTTTGCGGGTACTATAAGGGTAGTATAGATATGTTTATAAAATTTTCAATGTTTTTCACAAATAATAAAAAAGTAGGAAAATGTTTATAACCATGTATATTATTTTGAAAAAATATTTATATATCTCACTAAGCATTGAAGTGTAAAAATGAATGCGTAGCTGAGTAGTGTATTTATTAAAATCGGGATGTAATACATTCATTGTCATTAAAATATTCTATAAGAGTTAATTAATCAATGAAATTGAATTTTAAACTGAAAAAAATTTCTACATAATTCGTTTATGGAATGAAACTTGGTATTTGTTTTGAAATATTGGATAAAATCGAGTTCACTTAATTCATTAGTTAGAATTATAAGGTTATCACATACATGCATATTTTCATAAAATTTTGTGTTCTTACATTTGCCTGAACTCTGTGCAAGTGATACCATTGAGTCCGCAAACTAAAAATATGTGGGGTTGGGAGGGTACCCGTCTTTTCTAAGCATTTGAAATATTTTTCATATTAATTTATTTTTTTCAAATTATTATTTACTTTTGCATTTTCTGGACACAAAACAAGACGGTGTCCTCCCCCTGTTTCACCACCTCAACTTTTCTGAGTTAATCAATATCCTGTTTTTGATACATTTGGCCATGTAATATATGCTTTAACTTATTCAAAAACTTTATATCATTAATTCTATAATTTAGGTTACTCCTCAAGATTGAAAGGATATTTGTTTAGTGTAATACACATATTTGTATTGTTTTACTGGCTCAAACGATTGTTCTGGAATTGAGAAATTCTTGACAATTTGTACAATACAATTACAGTTTTCAGCATTAATTTAATTTAATTTTAGTTAATCAGAATAATTTCTCTTTCAATTGTAGTTATTATAAATTTAACAGAATTACACACTAGTGTAACCAGGATTTGCGTCAGGGGGGGGAGGCGGACCAAAATTTGCTATATTTCAATATAATTTATCATTATGATCATATATCCTGTAATCTTATCCATATACTTTGTTTATGATTTCATATTTTGAATTCATTTAGTTTAAAATATAAAATTTGAAATTTCATCCGTACTAATTCGATTTTTAAGTACATGTATAAACATACTTATGCATAGTAATAGTATATACATGCACATTATATTCTCGAGTAGTTATGGCGGATTATTATCAGTTTACACTCAGATTTTGTAATATATTAATATTGTAATTAATATTGTAATATATTCATACTAAAAAGAAAAAAATAATAGTATGAGTTACAATCATAAATAATATGGATTACTATTACAAAGCATTTTTTATATACTATATATTATCGTAATACATATATTCATAAAATATTCAGCATGAAATATGTTTGCCTGGGCATAATAAGCCCGGACAATAGTTAGCTGGAAATACACAATCTAATGATCAAATAAGTGTTTTTCTTAATACAAGTGTAAACCAGTTACAATTTAAATAAAACATTTATTTATATTTTGGCCACTAGAGGGATTCAATAATTTGTGTCAATATTTCTTGTAATGTAAAATGTCGTGCAATATTTTTATAAATTTTAAAGGCAATACTAATTAAATCTTGTTCAGATTTCTTAGCTGTTTTCAGAGTTTAAAGAAATAATTCTAAACCTATTTTACAAGATCAAATTCAGATTTTTTACTCTTATTTTCTGTGTAATTTTGGAATTTTATTAAAACAATTTCGAATTTCTATTATATTTCTTCAAATGACACATTTCAGAACCCCATTGCTCTTTGAGTATTGATGCTATTGATAAACTGTATACATCAAAATTTTCGCAGTGAATTGTTCCATGTGAAACTATTGTTCCTTTTCTCGATATATTAAATGTGGTACCATCACATTGGCCAATAGAAATTGTCAAAATTAACACTTTGCTACTTTCGATTATTCATGCTCTACATAATCTGGGTAGTATATATAAGGGAGATAAAAGGTCACAAAATCTGATTGGTCGAGAGCTTATGACGTCACATGACAGATGGTGAATATTGGCGAGGGTGGTTTAAGTGCTGACTCACAGATATCAAGGGGGTGTTTGCAAATGTTAATTAGTGAATCACTGGTTGATTGACAGGCCACTAATTGGTTTTCAGTGATGTTGCGTACTTGACTAATGGAGTTCTTATGACTATTGCTAATTGGTTTTTTAATTGGTTTTGTGGTGATTCATGATGGGGGCCAATTTAATTGTTTTGATCTAATGAGGGCTAATGTTTTTTGTTAATATACCTCATTATTGTTTTTTTCCATGAGTTTGGATGATTGCATGCACAGTGTAATTTGGGAAAACTTTCAAAACCACATTTCGCATTTGTCAAAATTCATGTTAACACATTTGTTGTATCACACTTTTTCCAACCAATAATTAATTTTCATAATAAAAGCACATGGAATTTTATAGGCAAAAGTAAAATGTAATGACTAGTGTATGTGTTAATAAACAAAACTAATTTTAAACTATTTCATTAATACATGTGGAAAATATTAAACATGGTTATACAAAAAGAGATCGCAATCCGTCATAATAAAAACATTTAAAAATTTTAGACATTAGTCTAGTTTACATGTTAAAACAAAATTCATCATTTTCCAAAATATAAAAACCGCGTATTTAAATGAGCATGGTAAAGCCCACATTTTTAAAAACAAAACAAAACACATGTATATTATACACATTCCACTTATAATAATGGTAAATTACACTATTAAATTTTGTCTATTGTATTAGCTTATCTCTACCAATGTTGATGTGAGGTCATATATTGTCATCAACTGCCATCTTCATTTCCCATGCATAGATAATTTTCGTCAAGTCTTGTTCATCTAATGTGTGTCAAGAATCACACAATGCCATCAATAAAATATATCTAAGCATTGGTATAAATGCTATGCATCCGCAAAATTAAATGGGGGGAATAATTACGTCATGCAAATAATAATCAAGATTTTTTTATAGACACTCTCTTTTGACATATTAAATTAACACTTAATTACTATCAAATAAATTAATTTGATATATTCACTAGCAAAAAAATACGTCCCATGAAATATGCATGTGTTCCCTCCTCTCTAACATTGGTTGTTTTCTTCCCAATTCAGGTTTTCACATGCCACACACTTTTATCTAACTTGCATACAATGGATAATCAGAGAATCCAAAAAACCGCTTTTTTGTCAGGGTAAATGCATCCAACATTCTTTCTTCTTAATGTGTTTTTCAATCATGGGAAATTGTCAATGCGATAGTATTTTCCATTGCTAGTTAATTATTACAGTGTTGGCTAAAAGACAATGTTAATTTAAAACGGAGTTAATAATTTGCTTTTACCTTTGAGAAATGTATAGCATGATAAAACATGCGATCCTCGAGAACAACAGTCTAGATTTCCTCTCTCTTACATGTTACCATGGGAATCGCATACAAGAAATTCTCTCAAATTGATGGGATAATGTAGAATCAGCATTTTTCACAAAGTGATATTCATTCTTGTTCAACACAGCTGGACACACGTGAGCAAAAACATAAGTGCCAGTTTATTACATATGTTAAATCAAATATACCTTTTTGTTATGATCAGTTTTTCTTCAGAATAGAGACGTTTTTTTCATTTTGATAGACAGAGTATCTTGAAATAGTAGGAGCCGGTGGAGATAAAGTTTTTTGGTTAATTTCTCATATATTAAAATCCATATATGCTTATTTTTTGTGGCGAGCTTTTTTGTGTAGTCAGCGAAACTAAATAAACCTTAGCAAAATATATAATTAATTTCTTCTACCATATTTATTGTATGAGATTTGTTAGCAGAAAACTTTTTAAAACACGTAAGGATCTAAATAAACCTTTTAAAAAATATAATTAAAATTTATTATACCATTTTCAAGATAAATTAAACGTGAGGAGCATAGGGTGAATAACTTTTTTCAGTTGGCAGAGAATCATTCAGAGGAGTGTGGCAATTAACTATATATAAATAACCATTCAATTAAAATATATTATACCAATTTCAAGATAAATTAAACGTGGGGAGCATTGGAGTGAAATAGATATTCTTCTTGGGAAATGGCACCAAATTATTCAAATGGAGAATTGACTAAAGAAAAACATTAATTTATAACACTACTGATAAAAGCATATGCAGAGAAATTTAACAAAATTGTATGGACACGGAGAATGGAGGAAACATTGTATGCAGACAATCAATTATATTGTAGCATAATCCCGGATATATAACCATTTTGTAATATTAGTGGTCAAAATAAGAGATCCGGTGCTATTTTATTTTATTCTAATCCGTGTGCCTTATGCTTATTTCTTATTGGTTGCTGGCTGTCGAGTCATCATTGCATTGCTTTTTGTTATTTATATTGTTCAATAGATGACTGATCATCTGCTCAGCACTTTTTGTTAAACATAAATATTTACTATTGTTTAATGTGTGATTTCTGATATTGTCAGAGGTTTTAATTTAAGTTTTAATTTCTCAATGTTCAGTTGTATTATTTTTTATTACATATTTCCTGATCCGCTATTTGATTAACCTTTTAGATATAATAAATTTTGCTAAATTGGCCTTTACTTTTCTGGATATATTTTATTGTTTTTTTAATTTTATATTAATGGTTAATATGTACATTAACTAAATATAGGGCATTGCTTCGGGTACAGCAACGCTACTGGTGACCAAAACTGAATACCAGTAACACCTTCTGTACCCTAAGGGATAACATAGGTTTAGGGGAGTAAGGTTTTTTGTTCACATGTATGATAACAAGCCAGTGTGGCCTTTCAACTTTTGATGAGCTGAGCGTAGGGATTAGGTTTTTCTTAGTTCTGCGCTGGCCAGAGGCCATCTCAACTATCAGAAGATTTACCAAGATATTTCTTCTCTGGGTTGCTATTGGAGTACACAATTGGTTCCATGTTACTTTGCTAAACTGCAAGTAAAAAGCAAACTGCAATTTATTACTTGTTCTTTGTTTGTTTGGTTAGAATGTTCCACTGTGGAATGAAGTCCCAAGGAGTGAACATTCTAAATGGTGACCCTGATCTTAGATAAATTCACGTGATGATAATTGGCAGAAACCCTTATCTAAAATGAAAGGTATCCAACGTTGCAAAATTTGGACTTGGTTACACCAAAATTTCTTTTTACAAACCTTTTGCCAATAAATCCTCAGTTAGAAAAAACCGAAAAGCTAGTACAATGACAAGTATTCTTACTATGATTAATCTAAAGAATCCTTTAGAGTGTGAAGGGCATATGGTTAGTTTGATTACCGGAGTATTGTTGTACTCTAAGTGCCTTTTTAAATGAAACATGACAAATTTCCCATTTACACTATCGAAAATTGCTCATTCCCTTTCCCTTGAATCATTAGCAAAAACACCAAAAGACAAGTTAACCGAAATTATCCTTAATCAAAAAGAAGAAATTGACAATTTGATGATGGAAAACTGTTCGTTACAAAATCAAATTACTGAACTCAGAGATGATAATTGTACTTTACAAAATCAAGTCGGTGATCTTACAAATGATAATCGTAATTTAAAAAACGAAATGGTTACTCTTCATGACAAAATGACGAAAGTAATGATTACTGTCAATAAATTAACAAAGGACAAAAATAACGCACAAGCCCCTAACAATGAAAATATTCCTCAATCTCAATTTAATGTGCATAATATGGACAGTATTAACGATAATCAAGTTCCTACAATGACTGCCGCATCATCATTGCAAAGCATTCACAGTAATGTCGATATAAAGACAGAATTACGTAAAGAAATGGAACTCATGATTAAAAAAGTAGAAATAAAATTATCGGATCAAATCAATGAATTTCTTAATAATACAGAATCTGAAAAAAGCGCTATATTGAATCAAGATAAAGAAAAGTTACACTTTACTGAATCCATTTTACCTGAAAGAACTACACATGAGGTTCCCACCAATATTTTGAAACCCACCAAGTTCAATGGTAAAATTGATAAGTCGACACCCACATTTAAAGAGTGGCTATTTAATTTCGAAAATTACATTAAACAAATGAAACTGGATAAATTCACTGCAGCAATGCAGTTACCATTATATTTAACAGGAAGAGCACAAACTCTTTATTTAACTCTTAATGAAGATATTTTGAAAGACTATGATTTATTGATTGGAAATTTTCTGAATTATTTTAATTCAAGAACAACACAAAAACAATATCGAACTATGCTATATTTGTTACGATATTCAACCAAAGATGATATTGCAGAATACATTATGCAACTTCAACGTCTACTCAAACTTAGTAGTGAAAAGGAAATTGTTTTGAAAACCGATTTGTATTCATTTATTATGCGAGGACTTCCTCCTCTTACTAGATCATGTTTGGAATTAAAATGCGATATAGATGATACATGAGAAATTAAGAAAACAAAATAGCCATTCCAGATTACTTTAAACATGATTTAGTTAGAAAAATTCACGAAAACGGCCATTTAGGCATTTTACAGACTGAAAAAACCATTAACGAACACTTTATTTGTCCAAATTTACGGAAAACAACGTACGATGTTATTAATAAATGTAAAATATGTCTATTAACAAGTAAAGATCATTTCCAAGAACAAAGAACAGAACTACAAAAGATTAATGCTACTTACCCAAATGAAATCGTTCATATTGATATTGAACAGTTATCTAAAGATGACGCTAACTATCAATACATTATAGTTATGGTGGATAATTTCATAAAATATTTAAAAATTATTCCTACCGACTTAATAACCGCACAGAAGGTTGCAGATATTATTATGCACGATTGGATATTAACATTGGGACCAATGCATAAAATTATAACGGATCAAGAGGACACATTCGCAGTAACTGTACAAAATCCATGTATGTTATTGATGATAATGAGGCTTTTATCCTGACGAAGAAGAATATGCAACTGAAATTGACGATGATTTGGAAATTGATTCCGAATCTTTAAACTAAAACGAGCGCTGCCTCTACACCATGCAGGAGAAATATTAATTTCTACTACAATGAGAGATAAAAAGTCAATTCCAATAGTTATGAATGGCGTTATAATTCAAGCTATCATTGATATTGAGCTGCCCATTCTGTTATTTCCAATACCTGCGCAAATTCCATTGGAATTACTAGAGACGACTTACATAAGGAAAATTTCCGATTGATATCAGCAAGTGGTGATTACCTAAATACAAAAGGTTATCTAAAAGATATGAAAATTTCGATTAAATGTCAACAATTTGAACATGATTTAATCATTGTTGATACAACAAATTTTCAATTACCTTATCAAGTAATTCTGGGAAGAGATTTCTTAGAGGAAAACCACTGCATCATCAACTTTGAAGATAACACCATCACAATCAATAATGAACCTTCAATTCGTAAAGATTTATACACTAAAGACAATGAACTAAAACAGTTTTTTATTACTGAAAAAACATATATTGACGCATTTCATTGGAAATTAGTTAAAGCCAAATCTAAAGATAATTTAGAAGGAGATTTCATGATTAATAACATTTCCGGTCATAATTCAAAGAAATTGATACATTTATCAACGGTAAGCTATGTCCGAAATGGTGAAATAATAACAGCTTTGTTAAACAAAAGTGAAAATCCTATCACATTAAAAGCAAATCAATTAACACTATACGCATTGCCTATATGTACGAATATTGTCAAACGACGTAATTGTTTATTAGTTCAAGACGACAAAGCTACAACAAACAATGACGTCAAGATACCTGAAATTTCCGAAAATACGCATTCTCATTTATCTGATAAAGAACGAAAAATTTTGAAAGCTACGTTGATACAATATAAAAGTGTTTTTAATTTTGGTACAATAAGTGTAGGAAAAGCTGTTGGTGAATATCACCATATTGAAACGACATCTGATAAACCTATTCGTCAACAAGTACGTCGTATTCCAGAACAACATAAAGAGGAATATCTCCGAACAATTACAGAATTGCTTAACAATGGAATTATACGCAAAAGTAATAGTCCATACGCATCTCCTACAGTATTTGTTATGCAAAAAGGCAAATCTAGACTTTGCATTGATTTTCGCAAATTAAATGATATAACAGTCAAAGATGCATACCCACTACCTAGGATTGATGATATCTTATATCAAGCAAGTAAATTTAAATTGTTTTCTACTCTTGATCTTTGTAAAGCTTATTGGCAAGTGTCAATGTATCCACCAGATATTAAAAAGACTGCATTTATAACTCCTTATGGGTTATATGAATGGCTTTATATGGCTTTTGGCTTATCAAATGCGCCCACCACTTTTCAAAGATACGCGACTAAAGTACTTATGAATGGAAATAATTGTTTAGAAGATGGCATTTCAGCTTATATCAACGATATATTAGTATCAAGTTTTACATTCACAGAACACATGGAAAAACTCGCCTATGTCTTAAAAATACTAAAAGAAAATGGCTTAAAAGTCAATAGTAATAAATGTAATTTAGTTCAAAATTCTACAATCTTTCTTAGTAGATAACTTACGCACGGTAAAATAACTATTAAAGATGACACTAAATCTCTAATTGAATCTATCGAATGTCCCAAGAATCATAAAGATATTCAACGTTTACTAGGATTTTTAAACTATTATCAAACATTTATACCAGATTCGCAAAGAAAACAGTACATATTTCTAATCTATTACGATCTAAATCCGACTTTAACTGGAATTGGCAACATCAAGAAGAATTCGAATCACTAAAAACTGAACTGAAAAAACTACCATCATTAACTTGTCCCAATTACACAAAGCCATTCATCCTTGACTGCAATGCTAGTAGTGTAGCAATTGGTGGCTGTCTTAGTCAAATAATTGACAATAAAGAACAACCAATTCAGTTTTTTAGTAGAAAACTTAAGAAATCCGAATTAAACTATGGTAGTACAAAGCTTGAAATGTTGGCATTGGTAGAATCCCTTAAAAATTTTTGATATTTTTTAATTGGTGAAAAGACTTTTACTGTTCGTACGGATAACAGTGGTTTATCATGGCTTAAAAAATTTTCAGGTGATAAATCCAACATTGTTGCTAGATGGATTGAATTGTTAAATGATTTCAATTTTACAATTGAACATCGAAAAGGTGCATTGCATGCCAACGCAGATCTCTTCACTGCTTTACCTCAATATCAACGTAATTTACAAAAATTGCCAGGAGAAAAAGTACAATTTTCTTTTATTCCTACAACACAATACGATAATTTACCCGATATTAATGTTAATCGTCAAGGGCAGCCACAATTATCTATTGAAATAAAAGAAGAAATAAGCAAAGAAGAAATTGCAGAAAAACAAACGACAGATCCTCTATTAAAGCAATTAATAAATAAATCACATATGTCTGAAAACGAAATAGATTCACAAGCTATTCATTTATGGAAAAGATATCAC
>CABFPE010000408.1:186918-201487 GCA_900660155.1 Hofstenia miamia | reverse complement strand
GGTATGTACATCTATACTTTTATGATTTTATAGTTCCAAAACAACCAATTGAAATATAAATTGACTGGCAGTTCGACAACTTCACTTCATCAACCATTTTTCGTGACATTTCTTGCCCGGTTTTGAGTGGGGGCGAGTCGGATATTTTTTTAAAGTAATTAAAAAATGAGTTTTATTATTTTTCAAAGTAAACCTTCAAATAAATATTGTGTTTAGATGGTTCGCAGCTATAAACGGAAGTCAAATAGAGCATCATACGATCCGGAGCTACTTCGGCAAGCTGTCATGGATATAAAAACTGATAAAATACGGATCTCTGATGCCGTCAAAGAATATCGTATCCCACGTACAACGATGCTACTCCTCGCATCTTCAATATGATGCTCTAGATTATTGCGTAAAAGAAAAAATCGAGCCTCTTTGTAAGCCTCTTGACACGAACTTCAATGGCCCACTGAAGAAAGTTTGGTCAAAAAATGTGGCCGAATTTTTAAAGAACGAGGAAAGGTTGGTACTCACAAAGTACCAGTTCGGCAAAGTATTTTCACCTGTGTGGGCCGAGGTCACCAAAAATCGGGCGCATATCCTTAGTGCGTTTCAGCATTGTGGTCTCTATCCTTTGGGAAACCCGTGTTTGCCAGAGGAATTTTTGCTAGCAGAAAACTATTCTGATACTCTATCCACGACTCAAAGCCATTCAACCGAAGCCATAGAGGAAGTAGTCGCAATTAGAGTCATGATGCCATCTCCAAAGAAGATGAAAAATCCGACTCACGAAGCACCTCATGTCGCATCAGTCACTTCGCCAGCGTTCATGGAGACAAGAAAGATTAAGAAACGGCCCGCATCTGCTGGAAATAGTGCAAAGACAACCAAAGGGAAGCACAAAAGGCGGTTGGAAACTAATAATCAAGAAAATCAACCGCCCAATATTGAAAATTTCTGTGCAATTTGCGGCGATGAGTATGGAGGTGGAAGACACGAAGATTTCTATCGATGCAGCTTTTGCAGTGTCTACGTGTGCGAAAACTGCTTTGGAATTGATTTATGTGCAGACTGTACCAATAATTCATGAAAAATAAAGGATTTTGTATGTTACCTGTTTTTGTCCAACTCGCCCCGGTCCTGTCCGACTCGCCCCAGGGGTGTGACGGAGTACAACTGAGAAAAAACACCCTTAAGTTATGTATTGGTATACAGACTTTATTACTGCCTTTTGGGCTGATAATAGGTGTATATTACCTGAACACTTTGGAAATTCCAGATATATAGGTATTAGAGGAAATTTAATTTCGCAAGAAACCTGTCCGACTCGCCCCGGTTTACCCTACTTAAACATATTCCTGTAATATCCTGCGTAATCTTCAGATGTAGTCACACCAAAGCCATTTCCTATTGAATTTTTTTAATTGAATTTCATTCAATGATCGTTGCCTAATTATGTAGTTCTTCCATTTTGCAAAATAATTCTCAATAGGGTTGAGGAAAGGACAGTAGGGAGGCAAGTAGAAAGGAAAAATACCATCGCACGGGCTCAATCTACCATGATGTATCCTAGTCTAAGATACAAAGAAGATCCATCATATTTTTTTCATGACATTTATTTTAATTTCATTCAAACATAAATGAAAATCCTCAGCTTTCCCAGGCGTGTAATGCATTTTGTAATATAACATGTCTGTCCTATTCATCGCTGCTAGAATGAACATGAGAAACTGAAGTTGTTGCTCTTTGTCCTTCAAGTGGTCGACCTCTTTTTGGACGAGTTCTTACTTGAAACTTCATCAACAAAAATGAAAAATAATAAATTCTTGAGAATATGTGAATCGTTGATCTTTGGTACTTCGGTAACCTCTGGCTGCAGGACTAAATCAGCTTTCTTAACCGCATAATGAAAACCTCTTACGGTCCAATCAATAAAGCTTATCAATATTTCTTTTTCTTGAACTTCTAACATTCTCTCCTTTAAAGCCTTCAATGCTATGAAGCAATCCTCATCAACACAATTTCTGATTTCTTCCTTATGTTCGCATGTCAGGTTAACATTACTGGCACCCTTCGTTTGCTGCATATTATACTTCCAGTTTTTTTTGTACTTTCTTATAATACTGTGTACACATAGGGGGCATAGGGGATCCTATGTATGTAGGATTATTTCCTTCAAAATATAATTGTGGTCTTTTTGTGTTCTGTGTGAAGTTGTCTTCATTATTACTTTTCAGATCATCGTTTCGGTTAGCAGGCATAACAAATTCTTATACCACTAGACGAACTTTTATTATAGATTTGTCAACCTTTTAGTGGACGAACATTGCAATATGAGTTATGAAATGTGAAGTGACATTTAAAATTACATGTAAATTACGATGATTTTCATTAGGAATCACTTTAAAATTCAGATATACATGACTCATCTAATTACTATGGCTGTCTATATCGAAGTTCAAATAAATTATACGTATTTTTAATGGCATTGCATAAGCACAACTAGTGAAGTGACGGAAAACCTGTTTCAAATCTATTAAATAGGTTCTAAATATATATTGCCTTTTACGAAATAAAGTGTAGGTTTCATTTCTTAATTTATAAAATCTGAATATTCTGTATATTGCAACTTCTTAGTTACTACTTACTTTTCCAGTCAAATTAATTTTTTATGCATTTTTACAGATGCTTTCAAGGATCAAAATTAAGGTTTTTAACCAGTTTATATGAAAAGAATTCATTGAATCCAACAGAGATTTTCTTGAATGGGACTTATTTGAATTCAAATCGGCTTAATTGAATGAAACAGAGACTCTATTGACTGCAACTTGGTCTTTAATGAAAAAGACTACTGTATCATCTTCATGATATTTTTGTTAAACCTGATCATTCGGAAGAAAAAAGCTCACATAAAACAAATGTGAAGTAATCAAGAGTAGCGTAAGCAGGAAAACATTAAAATTAAGGAATTTACACCTTTATCAAATAGTTAAAACAGCTTGACTAAAGAATTTGCCCTTTTTGTGTTTTCAGTTATAAAGTGATAATGTAAATGGATTATTGTCTAAATTTGAGGAATTATCATTAATCTGTATATAAAACCTAAGGTGAAAACGAAAGTTGTTAATAATTTTTTATTTATCACTCAGCTACGTAGAAACAACGGCACGACATGGGGGTTAGCGTTTGCTGATCAGCAGACGAGTGAGCGTCTTATGTCTTCCATTACCACTGCAAACATTGCAGAAATGGATAAGTCAATCAACGAGAATCCTCAACACCTAACACGTGATATTAAGTTTCTTACAGGAATCAATGACACGTCTGCATTTGTACTTCAAATTACTAAAGAAAAGTCTCATCTCAGAAATTTGTTGGGGTTCTTTACCAATTGAGTGAACAGAACGAAAACGCTCGAGCAGCTGCGAGCAGAAAGATTTTATGATTCTCCAAGAGGAAGTTGCTGAATTTGTGGTCAAAGTCTAAATAGCGCTAATGTCAGAAACCGGACTGTTGCTGGGTTTCACTGCAAACAAGCTATTTTGCATGGAGTGTTTGAAACCAGGAGCAACAGTCATATCTGAAATCTATTTGGACTTCTTGAAGAGAAACGATCACAATTGACATGGGTGAGATTAATTGTATCGCCCTCATTCCAGAGTGTTTTGTTTTTACGCATTAAGAGTTTAGAATGCAAGGTTACAAAAATGCAAGTATAAATGTAATAATCACTTAAGATCATTAAATTTTCAAAAAGTTGATTTTCTAAAAATTACAATTTATAATTGCCGATTGAAAGTAACTATTTAAGTACATGTCAGATGTCACACAATACTGCAATTTATGAGGAAATATTTAGACCTATACCTCCTTCTTTATGCTCTGAGTTTGAAATTGTAATTACTGAGTGTTAAGGTCACTAATTTCCAAAGATTGAACAACCACAAAAGGAAAGTGGATGGGGTGTATCTCCCTTAAATCTAAAAAATTGAACTCATCTTCTTTTGCTAAATTTCCCCCAACAGGTTTTCTAGTAGTCCTTAGTCATGACAACCGATTGAAAATTCTCAATGTCCCTGAAGTTTTTTTTAACAATTTTTCAGAAATTAATATTAATGTTGAAATATATTGGATTTTGTCATACCTATTAGGCATATTTCTAGGGCATAAAAAAGTAATTAGAAAAATAACATAGCCATCAATCAAATTATGCTTCCAAGACAATTTTTAAGTCAGGTTAATTACATTAGGCTGAGGTGGTTTTGTATTAGGTGAACTCAATATCATCCATATCTGTGCTCCTGAAAATAATTGAAAATTGACAACTACGCGATATATTTATTAAAGCTTGTGTTAGTAACTGATTTATGATTGCAACTTTTCAATCTTAAACTCATATTTAGCAGTAAATATCATAGTTATATAACATTAATATGAATTAAAGAAACTCAAACAAGCAAAGCATAAAGGCAATGATGAAGAAAAATTAACCAAATCTTAGATAAAATATGTTATACATGTAGACAAATGTACGAAAAATGGCAGTACCCTCCAAAAAAATTCTAGATCCGCTTCTGCCGTAACATTGCCATTGTACCAGTTATTTCCTGAGAACCAACCTCTATTTCCAATGAAAATCAATAAAAAATTATGCAGAAAAATTTTAACATTTAAAAATGATGTATTCTGAAAATGAGTTGAATAAGTTGCAAGAACTTTGCTGATTAATTTTCAGGGCCATGGTGGTAATTGTGTTAATAGTTAGTTTCTTATATAAATATTTCGTTCATTAACAATTGTTATTCAATAAATATCAAATTAAACCAAATGGCTTGAGAAATAACTTCTAAAATTTAAATACTTTAATTATAAATTTTATTGTTGAACGTATTGTTAATAGTTCTATAGTAGTCATTGCGTTTCTGTTGACTTACTTGCACTTCCACGTTATAGTAATAGTAAATCCAGATTTTTTGAAGGTTCGGTCCATTTCATAGGCCGAGTTTTTCAATACCTCGGCCGAGACCGGGTTCAACCCATGTCTATCTCTCGGAGAAACCTTTAGTGAATTATTACACTAAGGCTATAACAACAGGGAAGCACTGTATAAGAAGTCTTATTCGGTTATACCTTAATTGCACAACATCCTAAGTGTATCTACTCAATTACCTCTAGCATAAAAATCCCTTAATAATATTGGTGGTTCTTAAGAAAAAAATAATTTTTTTAGATATTTCAAAGAAGTTTGAAGGGCATCTTTTCGTGTAAATGGGGATTATTGTCGTTCCCAAACAACGCAATTGTGAGTGTTCACTTTACCATTTAAATGGAAGATTGCTTCGTCCGAGAAAAAGAATTTGCGGATAAAAGAAGGATCATGACAAAGACGGCTGATTTCATCACAGAACTGAAGTCTTGAATTCAAGTAGTCTGATAACAGTTCTTGTACTCGTGTAATATGGAATGGCTTCATACCCAATGACTGCTTTAGAGTGAGCCAAGTATATTTGCAGCATCTAGTATTGATGATCTAGGATTGTTCTCAAACTATTCCTTGATTCGCAAAACATCTCCTTCCCCTATGGATGGACGACCACTTCTGTCAGCATCGTGGACACTAACAGTTTCTGTGAATTTTTTGAACACAAGTCTGTATGCACTTTCAACAGGTGGTTTCGTTGCAAATTCCTTTTGTCACTGAGGTCTAACAGTAGTAACAGAGTCGTACTTAGCCATGANGCGTATATTCCCGCAAATCCCTAATATATATATATATATATATATATATATATACAGGGTGACTCAAAAGTCTTAATCGAGTTTCAAATAAATATATCTCGCGATATATTAACACTACAGGCCTATTCTTTATTTTAAATTATAGGGAAAACACATAAATTTCATCCACCAAGATTTGTATTGCTACAAAATCTATCTGAAATGTTGAAATTGATCTCCATTTTCTTCAACACATATATTAACACGTTTTCGGAAATATTTCTTGTTGAAAAACTCTCGTTGAAAATTGACGTATTTTCTTCAGCTCATGAATAAGAAAAGTCTTCAGCATCTCAAGATAAGAGTCTTTTGTCACTGTCGATTCGAAGAAGTAAGGCCCGATGATATGATCATGGAACATAATAATAGTAAATCCAGATTTTTTGAAGGTTCGGTCCATTTCATAGGCCGAGTTTTTCAATACCTCGGCCGAGACCGGGTTCAACCCATGTCTATCTCTCGGAGAAACCTTTAGTGAATTATTACACTAAGGCTATAACAACAGGGAAGCACTGTATAAGAAGTCTTATTCGGTTATACCTTAATTGCACAACATCCTAAGTGTATCTACTCAATTACCTCTAGCATAAAAATCCCTTAATAATATTGGTGGTTCTTAAGAAAAAAATAATTTTTTTAGATATTTCAAAGAAGTTTGAAGGGCATCTTTTCGTGTAAATGGGGATTATTGTCGTTCCCAAACAACGCAATTGTGAGTGTTCACTTTACCATTTAAATGGAAGATTGCTTCGTCCGAGAAAAATAATTTGCGGATAAAAGAAGGATCATGACAAAGACGGCTGATTTCATCACAGAACTGAAGTCTTGAATTCAAGTAGTCTGATAACAGTTCTTGTACTCGTGTAATATGGAATGGCTTCATACCCAATGACTGCTTTAGAGTGAGCCAAGTATATTTGCAGCATCTAGTATTGATGATCTAGGATTGTTCTCAAACTATTCCTTGATTCGCAAAACATCTCCTTCCCCTATGGATGGACGACCACTTCTGTCAGCATCGTGGACACTAACAGTTTCTGTGAATTTTTTGAACACAAGTCTGTATGCACTTTCAACAGGTGGTTTCGTTGCAAATTCCTTTTGTCACTGAGGTCTAACAGTAGTAACAGAGTCGTACTTAGCCATGAGCAACACTGTTTATTCGTTCTTCAGTCGACGGCTTCTCTGATATTAAGTCGGCATATGCTAGGTGTTCAATAGAACTTTCTCTGTCTGTAGATGTCTATGTTTGATTCGAATTTGAATTTTCAAATGGCTTGCCGTTATGTCAACAGTAATTCGGATGTTAATGAGGTAAACAACTAATGATAATCTGATCGTTTTGAATACGAGTCGTTATTTATGGACTTGAACGTAACATTTTATTGAACTGTAGGTGTTCACTATTCTTTTTAATATTACATTAATATTCTATTAATATTATTCGAACTCAGAACCATGTTTCATTAGGGTAGGAAATCGTTTTACATTGTTAAGAAAAAATTAAATTCTTTTTATAGGCCTATAACATTTGAATTTGCTGAACCATATATTTGTATATATATATTGGCATATTTTCATAGATATTCTTACATGCAAAGTATTATATAAATTCATTATTCTGAAGATTTTCACTACAACAATGGAAAAGGCATTGTCTGGGAAATTAACTAGTATACACTTTTTGAAATGCTACCCAAAACAGAAAGGTTGATATTAACGAAATTCAACTATTCAATTTAAGGTTTACTATTTCATATATCTACTTTTTTATGTCATTTTTATAATTAAATTTCAACATAGCAAACGTAACCAGTATACTATGAATGTTTGTTAAAAATTACTAAAACTGAATTATTTTTCCCTACCCCTATTCAACCATTACTAAGATTGACTAACACACATATCTGCTCCGTGGTTCAGTAGATGAGGATGATTTCGAACACAGACTGTTGTCCTGTTAACTGATCCTAATCTCAATAGGAAAAATTTCCATTTTTTGTGGTAGGATGATCTTTAAAAAGTTCTTACTTTCTTATTTCTTAGTTATTCCAACCAAAAACTTAGGCCTAATTCTTGCAGGCTTGAATCATGCCCAACTCAACTTTTAAGAAAATGTGCTCACTGAAGTTGAAAATTCTAGATTGAATTTTTCAAGAATAGATAATAATGACGTACAATTTCAAAACGTTTAAGAAATTGTATAATATTCACAACAACTGTTGTGTAATAGTTTATTTTTTCAATTTCAGCCCCTTTTTTCCAATAGCTCAGTCGAGCCCCAGCCCACCGCTGCTCCGACTTCAACTCCTGTTAGCAGAAGAGAGAACAGGACTGAGGATCATGCCGTATTAATACTGTGCGTCCACAAATTACCTTTAGTTACATTTTGTAACTTGCCATAATTTGAATTTAATACATTATTTCTCTATTGTTTTTTTAGCATTGCTATGTAATTCACCATATTTCACTACAGGTAAAAAATACAGAAACCGTGTCCAAATTAATTTCACATTTTGCAAAATATAATTTAATAGAAAATTTCATTCAAAATTGCTATATTTCTCATTGCTAGTTTCGCTTTTGGCAATAATTGGAATGAAAATAATAGATAAGAAATAATAGCATAAAAACCAAGCATAACACAAAAACTTTTTTAAAAGAAAAAACATCGTTGTGAGATAACAAACAAAATTACGAGTGCTTCATACTTCTGTTAGCACTAAGAAAAATCTAAGTTAAATGTTGGCAGAAATCGTAATCACTAAAAGCAAATTTGGTTCTGCATAGATACGTTATGTATAAGCTGTGATCATTGTTTAATATCTCTAGGTTTGACATCAAAATATGAGGTGTGTGACAGAAAGATAGCAATGGTGCGAAATAGGGTTAATGTTATGCCTTCAATATATAAAAAAGTGAATTCGGTATTGGAAGCATAATTTATATTTTGGTCATCAAACTGTGCTGTACACATGCAATAGCCAATACTGTATTAATTTACTAGGCAGGACAATAATGATTTTCGAATTGGGACTTTATTATGTTTCACCAAGATTTTCATCCATTAATGCTTGTGAGAACGTTCTTAGTGAACCTAAATAATTGCAAATTATTGGTAATTTTTCTTCTTCTAAAGTATTCAATAGATTAATCGATTTCCAATTATTGTAATAATTGCAATATCAATTAATTATTGCTTACCCCTGCAGATAGATTTGAAGCAATGCTTAATATATATGTACTATGTTATCATATCAGCATATATTTCATGAGGAATGGAAGCATTTTTGCTCTGTTGAGGGGGGGGGACGTTCCCCCAGTTCCCCCCTCTGGGTGCGCCTCTGATTATCATTGTAAAAAAGGGGATTTTTGTTTTATCTCTACCAAATTTCGATTTGCACATTTTTATAATATGGAACTACGTTCTGTATATGTATGCTTAGGAAACACTTTAGTGCTACGTCTACAGGATGTCCCAAAAGTAACTACTTTTCAAACAGTGAGAAATATTGATAACTGTCTCTATGTAGCTGCTCTCTTTGAACTTGTAAACGCTTCAGATTTCCCAAGCATTTATTTTAGATGGTGCCCCACACTCATTGGCAGTGTGACATTAATTGAAATTATTTTATTGCATTGTCTGTTGGTTGTTATAAAAATGACAGCACAATCGAATATTACAAGCTGTGCAGTGACATTCTGTGGAAAGAACAAAGGCATTGAATGGGGTACTTCAAGACAACCTAAGTTACAGATTTGATGTTGAACTATCAGATAGACGTGTATTGAAGAATTGGGAAAAAAAAGTTATTAGAAACATGAATGGTGATCGACAGCAGGTTGCTACGGAAGTTTTTGCAGACATCAACAATGATTAAGGACTTCGCACAAGAATACATAATCCCATATTTCATTTCATATTCACATCCGAACGTTGTGAGGAATGGTGTTGTTTTGGTAGAAGTGTGCACACTAGTGTTATGAAGTATTCAACTTGCTTAATAACCTCATGTCAGCGTCAAGGAAGTCCTTATATTGGACATATTAAGACGTAATTGTCAGCGACTATCACCAATTCATGAGTGTTATTAATTATGCAGTTAAGCCGGTTAACGGCTCCATTTGCCTGTTGTTGACAAGCTGTAGTGGTTTCATAAAGTATTTTTACTACGGAGTTTGATTCGAATTGTCGAATTTCGTTGTCCATGAGACCTAATATGAGTAGCGATTTGTTCATTATACTACTAGCTATGTTTTTAACTGATATAATCTTACAGTATTTAGTAAAATTGTAGGTCATGACAACAATGTATCGGTAGCCTTCGTCATCCTTGGAAAGCAGTGTTTGATGTCAATATGACAATGGAATTTGGTTAATGCGTTAATTCTAGTCAATTTTGCAAAATTAGAATTTATGATGTGTGTCCCAAGGGAAAATATGGGAACAAAAATTTAGTGACTGGTAAATGACGGAGATTGGAATTAAATCTAGTAGGATTGGGAGCAATATAATTCTGATTTCGCTAAAGCCTACTTTCGTCACAAAATCTCAACTTGCATTTTGAAAACGGGAGAATTATGAAATTTGATAAATTTATTATACAATATTTGTGTCCAGTGGTGTAGCGCTGACAATTTTGGATCAGGGGCCACCTGATATAAAATTTTCAAAAAAGATTTTTAAATACAACATTATTTTAATGTTAATTTAACATTATTTTGTGTACACCTGTGTATATTTGAATTATTTTAATTGCACACCACTAAGCGGAGCTAAACTAAATTGATTTGCTTCAAAATAAGTGTTGTGCAATAATTCAATTTGCAAGTTCATTACATGCTTTACAACAAAGTGGAGTAGCGCGATTTAAACAAGAAGGCTTAGTCAGCAATAAATCATCGTAGATGGTTTTATAGATTTATAGGTTTTGGTGTAAAAGGTGTTTGAATAGACACTTTCAATCGACGTCGCGAATACAATTTTTGAAAATGCTTGCAGTTCTTTAAGAGATCAACAACATAATATGTAATTGTCAAATGTCAGACAAGATGCTTTTCTAGATGATAAAGAAACGCCAGAATTTATTATTTCATTTTCTCACTAATGTATTAACATAGCAAATTTCATACGCGTGAAATTGAAATTAATATTTCTCAGATTATTAAATGAACCTAATTTCTTCGTATGTTACTATTTGCAAAATATAGCAATAAAGTTGCCTCAAGGATTTTTGTTGAAAGCAAAAAATAAACTTTACTAGCACAGAGAATCTCAAAATATTAGCTTTATAAAAATGCTTTCTTTAATTTAGCTGCCATAAATATTATTTGCACATTAATCATAATAATCATGGAGTACTGAATTGAAATGGCAAAAAATCATTCAAATGAATAAAACACTTTGATTAGTAATAGTTTTATTATAAATAACGTTTAAATTAAGAAATTAAGGAAATATAATTTCCATGTACAGTCTGTCCCATAAGTTACAACGACTTCTATAAAAAGAAAACAAGGTAAAGAAAATATATATTTCAAAACTTTATTGTAACTATTACGTAATTTCTAACAATTATTCTAAGGAACATGTAAAAAATTAATCATAAGGATCAACTTGAAGGCCTCCTAGTTCAATACACAATCCCATTTGTCTGAACGTTCTGTCATTGATTTTTCGGAGAGTTTCAACCGGAAATCGCATAAATTCGTCTTGAATAACGCCTTTCATTTCTTCTTTCTTTTGAGCTTTTCTTGCTACGATTCTTGGCTTTAGCAGACCACATAACGCGTTATCACAGGACAAAAGGTCAGGCCTACGTGCTGGCCAACGAATCGGTCCAAAATTGCCAACCCATCGATCGTGAAAGTTATCTGTTAAGAAATTACGAGTTGCTATGGCGGTATGGGCTGGAGCACCATCTTGTTGGAAATGTGATGATAATATAATATCTGTCTTGCTTGAAGAGCAGGAATAAATTCATCTCTTAACATCTGAATATAATTAGCAGCATAGAATTATGATTAATAAAAAGTCGTCGTAACTTATGGGACATACTGTATATGAATCTCGATTAAATATGAACTACGTTTCAAAATTATTATCTCTAACCCAAATTAGCATTGAATATCTCAGTCCGACCCATGCACGCTTATGTTTCATAATTCATAATACAATAGCATTGGCAGTTCAATAAATTTACCAGGAGCAATTAGAGATTAATTCTAAGCATTGAATTTGCACATCTTTTGATTGTTCAACCCTCGAATTTTTTTGCTGAATGAACTGTTGAACGTCTAGCCCAAGTTTTTTGAGAAGCAATCAATTTGCAGTGACTAAATGTACTATAGGTATTTCAGTTAGACTTCATGCCTAAATTATTGCTAGTGAACTTTTGAATGTTAATCTATTATGAATATAAGAAACCGTTTGCTTAATTTAAACAGCTTAAAACTTAACAGGCCTATGCTTTTTGTGTCTAGATATTGTAAACAATGTATCTACAAAAATTTTCATAAGTCTAAGTGAAATATTTTTTCTGCATTTTCATTCAATATATATATATATATATATATATATATATATGTAGAACCTAAAATTAGTAAGTCCCAACTTGGCTTTAGAAAAGGTTCTTCAACGGTTAATCTCTTAGGATATCTTGACTTGATTTACAATAACTTTGATGAAAATATATCTTGCTATGCAATAAACTTCGACATTTCCCAAGCATTTGATACCGTACTGCACGATAAATTACTTAAAAAGTTGTCATTATTTGGATTCGATGCGAAATTTCTGAGATTTTTCAATTCTTATTTAGAAGACTACATTGTGTGAATATAAATGGAATTTTATCTTCTAAACAAGAAGTAACTAGTGGTATACCACAAGAGAGTATATTGGGTCTTTTATTATTTATAAATTTATCAATGATATTACAAATTGCATTGAAAGTAAAAGCTGGATTTTCGCGGATGATTTGAAGCTTGTATTTTATTATAATCAATGTTATAATATTCAAAGTNATTAAATCAAATATTATCAACTTTCAGCCAAGACAGTTGGTATATCATGCATTTCAAGATATCGAATACGAATTTTGTCGATTTACAATTGAAGCCATGTCAATGATAGCAATTTGAGTTTAATTACAAAGTTTTTTCAAGATTGAGAAAAATTTAGAACAGAAAATGGCAGCTGAAGACAATCTCATTTATATTTCAATTGTTTAAAGTTTTTAAAATATAATAATTCTATAAAACGACATTTGCATCGGGATGTGAAACTGGCCTCCATTTGAGTACATATGAGCACAATTTTTTCAAAATATATCACTCTGAAATTATCCAAGATACATTAATTTTTGAATGAAAACTTCGGATTTCATTAACAATTCCTATAAATTTTCTCATTTCTGTAAAAGAAAAACAAATAGGTGCCGTATTTTATTTAAAAATGTGCACACGGAATCCGTAGAATAAAAAAATGCAAAAAATCATTATCCAAGATATGAGCCTTGCTCAATATATTCTGATTCCGGCACTGCTTAAATGAAGAAATGTTCTTATTGATATTTAAATATATATCATGTTTATTTTTAGGTTATTGTATTGAATGAAAGGATTTCGCGTGGTTCTAACAACATGAGTATTTCAATGCGAAGCAATGAGCAGAATGCTTGCTTTGCTAGCTAAATCTTCGCGCAATGAGTTGAAAAAACGGATAATGATGTAATCGCTTGAGCGAGTATAGGTACAGTATCAAAGCATTTGCTTACTGTGGCGCAATCATTAAATTATTTTTAAAGAGCATCGTAATGAATTATGTCCTATATTCCATTCATATTTTCATATTATTACTTGATTCTTGAATGTTGTTTTAACGCAAACTAACAATTTGCGATTTGTACATTTGTATAGATATAACTTCATACAATTAAGAATGAATGATTTCTTTATTAAAAAATTGTTGGGCAAGCACTGCTGGCCTTGCTTGCTTACACGTAGGAGCCGCCTATGATATATATATATATATATATATTGTGGCATCTGTTAAATCCTAGCCTTCGTTTCTCTTTTTCATTTATTCCCATTGCCACACCACTTCGTTGCAGCTAGGCTTTGACGAAAGGCAGTCATTGGATCCTGCACAAATCATATCATGCTGCTGACGTCATGCACAGACATTAATTTTAGTTCTGCTGTTCGCAGGTCATTTGTACATTGTTTACATTTTAATTAAGTGTATAAATAGGGCAACAGTGTGCATGATCATCTAATACAATTTTAGTTACTGCTTAATTTGGTCATTATTTCTCTTGTACTCATTATTACATGATCATGAGCAGCTAAACTTGCTACGGAGTTGAGGGGGTTGTGTAGTGGGGTGTTCCCAGTAGGAGGTCTTTGGAGTCTAAACCCTATGCAAGCCCATTCCTCTCTGGGGTCTGGCTGATCCAGCTATGTTTGTTTTATGCATTTGATGACTGCTATCTTGTACCACTTTGGCACTAATTTCCACATAAATTCTCATGCTTCCACTAATATGCAGTTACATGTTTACAACTCTAGATGCTACATATTCTCAATCTTTAGTTACTATTACATTGTTTCACTGAAAGTGCTATTGCTGTTAATTCATGCTAACTATGTTAAAAATGTTGGTGTACGGAATTTCTTTGCCTATGCAATAGTAGATGCTATGCCTGCAAACCACTATAACTCTATTGTTTATTCTATTTACTCTATGGTTATGCAAACCCTGATGATCCTAGAATATATATATATATATATATATATATATATA
>CABFPE010000408.1:128216-156889 GCA_900660155.1 Hofstenia miamia | reverse complement strand
TATATATTTATATATATATATATATATATCCACAAGCATCAACTAGTACACCGAGCCACCCCTTCCATTGCAAAGAACATTGAATTCCTATTCTATATTTTTTTGTTTCATCATTTTTTGAAAAGTTATTCTTTTTGGTCGATAGTGTATTATTAAACGTTAACTATGTACATGTATGCTTAGATACTTAAAATATAAAGATTAGCGCCAATGTTTTACGTTATATATACACTAATGATACCTTGTACTGATAATAATATGCTGGTGCCTAGTAGCTATAGATGGTTAATCATCCTTGTTTCACTGCTTCAATGTGTGTATACGCTGTCTGCCTGTAATAGCTCTTTTGGAAAAGGTGCCATGTTTTTGCTCTAATTGCTTATCTTTAACATATGGTGTTTAATAAACAATAGTTATAATTATTGTTCATCCACTTCATATCCACGTATCCTTATAATCGCCTGAACATTTCAAGAAATAAATTAAAAGCATTCATGTTAAACTCATTTGCTAATGAAATTTTTATAAGTCTATCATTTCAGATGTTATGTAATCCACCTGCTAATGACAGTGACAGAGGGGACCTCTACTACTCCAATCACATTTGGTGAAGAAGATGAAAACATTCAAGGCAGTAATGCCTTCGAACTATTTGTAAATGCTGCTACCCTGGGTGGAACCCTCCGCGCATTTTCCGAACTCTGTGTTTCTCTTAACATTCGCACTGAACAAACGAAACATCGTTCACTCTACCGGTTGCTTTCTGAGTTGGTTCGCACTTGGAGGGCCTGTCAGATTTGGGCGAAGTTAGATAGACGCGCCAATAAACCCGAGTAAATAATTTAAATTCTGCATTTTATTAGATGATTTAAGGTACAAGTAGTAAGTGAAAACTTTAGATTGATTTCTATTTTTTTATATTCATTGAGTCTGCAACCAATAAAATATTGAAATTTACCAGCGTATTTTGTACTGGTGAAATATTAACTAATCTATCGTGAGCATTCAGTTCGCTCATTACTAACATACAAACGCTGATGTGATCCCTCTACCACTGCACAGCAGATACTATGCATGCAAATTTAGGACATACATCTAATTGAACTGTTTATATTTTTTGTCCATTGCCAAATTTTTAAAAAAATATAATTATTCCAAAGTGAACTTTTATGAAAATCGGACACAAAAATTTAGTATATAAGCATAGAAAAAAACGCTTTCCTTTATTTAATTAATTTTGACCACGTTGTAAGCAGTGTACATATATATAAGCCTATATTATAATAGACTACTGTCTTTCGTTATAAAGTGATTTTGGGCAATTTGTTATCATCAGTTGCGAATTGTTAATCTACCTGTCACGAGGTATGAATGATAATTTTCTACATTTGTCTACCTAATTTGTGCATCTTAGCTCAAAGCGAGTGTTTATTTTCGACACATCATTTTATTCCTCTGGGACACATTTATTGTAACACTTAAGCAGATTATTCAACAACCTATTATTTTGCAAATTTATCGTTTTCATTATTCAATATTTCATTCAAACACTTACTCCTTAACTGTTTTAATAATATTTTGAAATTTATTGATTTCAAAGCGACATTGAATTTCTTAGTCAGGCTTCATATTTAGTTTTTCAGTCAATACTGATTGTAAATAGGCATAACTTCAACTACCAAAATATTGAAATCTCATCGTTAAATGCACTCTTAATGCTTTTTCCAGGTTTAGCCTGCTACACAGGTTTCATTTTTCGATTTTTAATAATGGCAAATATCATCAATTGGTGATCCAGTTTTTTACGACAATTGCAGCTGTTAGACTTATGGGGTGTCAATTACATTTATCTAGAAAATTTTACTGTTTGACTCAAATAGTGTTTTTGTTGCCCTCCACGCTTAGGTTTACTATATATTTTATCATATGAGTGATTGTACATTGATAGAAATGTTTGTGGTAATGAAATATTCAATGGATATTGGAATAATTATGTGTTTAAAGTACACATTTACATACCATGTGCATTACCATATGTGTTTGTATTCAGTGTTTAAAATCTGCCATGGACCAAATTTAATTCTGTTCAGTTAGATACATTTATTTATCAGAATCGTGATTTTGTTAAAAAATTATTTACACTTTGCGGTCAAATTTACAATGCCACACAATATTTTATTTATTCTTTTTTCATTTAATTGATCATTACTCTCAGAAAACAATGCTAATTATACAAAATGGTAATTAAGTAGTAATGCAAACCACTGTTGTATCCTTATCAATATACTACTTAGCATTTTACATTGTACCTATCTACCTCATCATGGATCTCTGTGATCTTTACCTTTGCGTATACACAATCAGTTATACAAAAAGGTCAATATCGCAGAGATCCAGATATCCATGATCTTACAGTGTGCAATTTTAATGGATTTCTGTTTTAATAATTTTTGCAAATTTGTTATTAATTTCAATGAGCACTTTATTAGGTATTGTCGAGGATCTGTCGCTGCTAATACACGTGTGTTAGTGATTGGTGCTGGTCCTTGTGGACTACGAGCTGCTATTGAATGCGCCTTATTGGGAGCTCGTGTCGTTATCGTTGAAAAACGCACAGCTTTTACACGCAATAATGTTTTACACTTGTGGCCGTTTGTTATTGAAGACTTGAAGAGTTTGGGTGCAAAGAGGTTTTATGCGCAATTCTGCGTTGGACTTATTGATCACATCAGCATTCGACAGTTGCAGATAATTCTACTCAAAATAGCTTTACTTTTAGGAGTTGAGGTGAGCTTTCCTATTCATTATTCTTAATTTCATCATTTTGTCAAATTGTTTTTATTTTAATTTTGCAACAACCGTCATTTAATGTTATATTTGACCGAAGGTGAATTCCTGTAATTACATTTCGTGGATCATTGTATTTTCGGACCAGTTAGTAAAATTTAAAGATGAATCGGGTTAAGAATACTTCGTCAAGAAAAATGTACTTCGAATTAACCAGTTACCTTGGGAGTGTTGTAGTCTCCTCCCAGTTCAACGTTGTGAAATATGAGAAAATAACTCTTTAGTTTTACAGTGTGATAGGGATCTAACATAGGCAATAAAAGTTTTCTAGTTTTATTGGTATTTGAAAAAATAACAAGTTTGGTTTCGAAATGCCCATATTTCTGGTCAATTTTTGTTACTATACTATGTCTGTATTATCTTTTTTATTGCGTTCGTATTACTTTTTGAAATGGAACAATAGTTTTTTCAGTGGCAGCGCAACGCTAATGTGCCTAATTTTCCGTTAGTGTTTATCTCGTATTGTGATGTCTAAATCCAAATTGCGTATTAATTGCCTAACTGACACAGAATGAATTGGAGCTTTAGCTTGACGTTGTCTACAAGGCATTATTACAAAATATATTTAAGAATATGCGTCACTTGCAAACGTAGTATTTACTCTGTTATTTTAGAAAGTTCAATTTTCTTTTTATTTATTACGGCAAAAGCTTTCTAGCGCTGTCGCTAGTAATTGATCTGCAATTTATTGATTTTCATTGATTAATCGATAATTAGGAATTGAAACGTGCTGAAACGTACTTCTTTTAGAAAAATGATTTTTGGAACCGGTTTTCGTTCTCTCTAATATTGCTTAAATTGGAAGCCTTGTAGATAATACCATTAGAAAGTGTAAAAATTACGTCTTAATTGACATTTTATTTTGAAGCAAATAACATGGAAGCTTCTTCAGAAATGAATCTTGTTTGAATTTCTCAACCAGGTCTGCACTTGTTCAAGAAATGTATTGATTTCCACGAAATCTGATCAAAATTGCAAACGAAAAGAGCAAAAATGGATAAGAAATTACAATTTGCTCATATTTGGAAAAATTGCTCTAATAGGGATAGTTAATAGTCCTAATTTGTTTTTAGCCGAAATTTTAAATGTTTGGCTAAATGGAACATATATTTACACCTCGTCTAATTCAAATGTTATTTAGCGACAGGATTCACCTTATTTTATTAGTATATCGATGAATTCAAATTCTTTGTTTCCGTCATAAAGTTGATTTGCGCCTTTGTTCAATATAATTGATTCCCTGGGGATGACACAAATTATTTGTCTACGTTTGAGTTTTAATCAATCAAAATTATTTTGTCTATTGGTTAGTGTGGTGTGTGTCCTTTAATCCCGTTTAGTACGCCCTAACGATGATAAGACTTCGCTTGAACCACCAAGCATTAAATTTATCAATGTCCTCATAGGTTTTAAATTATTCATAATAAGATGTATTAATCCTTATTCTACTAGGGTATTTTAAAATTTGTGATTGTTTTCTCAAAAAAATTTTTAGGCCCTAGTAAGTAATAAAATCTAAAACAACATAATATAGAAAATGTTTCCTCTTTCTTTTTCGTCCAGTTTACTCCAGAAAGCAAAATATTTAATGGTAGTTGTTGCTCTCATTGGCATTAGACAACTTTATTGTCTGAACATGAAGTATTGTTAGAATTTAAGTGTTTTTACAAAACATCGGATTGCTTATTGAAAAAATTACTACATTCTTGTACTTCAGACACAGGAATAATTATAGCACGTAGATATTACAAGCTTTCAATAGTTCTTAACACGTTTGGATAAAATTGTTCAAAATGTGGATAGTGCGGCTTGTTACTTTAAAGTAGTGCTTGTAGAAATAGCGTTAAGATAAGATTTAAATATAGTACATGATTTGAGATTATCTATAATTTAACATCCGATATCGGTTAGGCATGTTTTCTTAGATACACAAATATGTGCCTACATTCATTATTTACTAAGTTTGTTTAAGAAAACAAAAACGAAATTTTTTGGTGCAGAATGCTGATTAAACCCAGCTGAAACCCTGTAATACGTAATTTAATTTAATAGACAACAAATTTCTGATGTCAATTGACATACATATTGGGATTTCTTAATATTTGAAGGATGCTTATATGTATAAATATGGCTTCCTACAGTACGCTGATGATGCTTTTCTCTTCATGCATGATAGTCTGAAACAGACAGTAATCAATACCTATTGAGACTGGTGCCTTTGATTCTAAGTAGACCTAAATTTCTTAGACCAGAGTCAATAATTAATAACAATGGTCAATTCAGTTCAGAGCTTAAAAGTGATAATAATCGCATTCCTTATTAAGTGTAGTGGATTTGTTATTTGAAATGAAAGGCGTTTTCTAATACTCCAAGATCTTTTCTAAAATGGCTCAAAATTGTATGAATTTGAATTGGCCGCCCGAACTTGGGCCTGAACTTTATAGTCGTGCCCATCTCGAGTCAAACAGCATTATATGAAAACAGGTAGTGAGATCTCACAATTGGGAAAAGTCTATTACAGGTAATGTCCTTATTTACAAAATATTCTCGGGAATATTTACTTTAATATGTAGCGGGGGTTTAGAGCCAAAGGCGCTAAAATGGATTTTTGTAGTTACCCATATATATCCTAACACTATGCACCTTATACAATGTTTTCTGTACTTTATTTTGGTCTTTGATGCCTAATTCAAAAATTATTTGAAGCAACTTAGTGACAAATGTAAAGTCATTTAGACGAAATTGGTGATAAATGTTGATTTAGCATTATTGCAAGTTGGCAACTATCGGCTCTAAAACCCCGGTATATAGTGTAGACATAATGAAATGGGCCCTAAACTGTACAAACACAAATGCATGTTTGTAATGTATAGATATTTAGCGATTCTAACATGACATATTTTGTTACTGAGACTTCATGTCAACAATTCTGATGTCATTTAACATAATTTTTTTAAATCCGTTTTATTTTCATGGCATTCATTGAAAAAAATAAGGGAATTTTTTCATTACTAAAGAAAATAATTGGTGCTTGAAAAGGTTAGTGTTTTTACGAGTACTTTACTCTATAAGCTAAGATTTTCTTAAACCTAAATCTATCAAACTGGTGGAATTCAGACTAATTCAATTATTTTATTATTTTATGCAATAGACTAAAGCTGTTCGTGAGAACCTCTAAATCATCAAGCTCTTATTTTTCAAAAAACATGTGCTCCTTTTAATATTAGCGTCTTTGAAGTCTATTATTTCACAATGGAACACTTTATTTTCTAGGAATTGATTATCGATTTCCTTTGTGTCAAATTTGAAATTGTAGTGTAGTGTGCATTGCAATTTATAATTTCAAAGATACCAACATACTTTCCATTTCCATTGCATTTTGTTAGCATGAAATTTAATTCTTCGCAGTGTGTCTATTTTGAATCGAGTGATTGAGTGGTGTAAACAGGCTCTACTGTCAATTGTGGCCAGTGGATTTTTACGTGCTAGTCTTATAGTAAACGCCGCGGTAGTTTGTGAAAGCATTAATCTATTTTACTTCTTTGATAAATGCTCTACTACTGGGTTAATCAAACGCTTGGCTTATTATTTATACTATAGGTACACATGAATGTTCTTTAACTTGCTAAACGCACGGTAATGATTGATCAGTGCCGGCTGCTCGCCGATTCAGAACTTTAATGTCGTAATATGACGACATGTGCGGTATAGAAAGCATTAAAGCGCAACGCATTTTCCGTGTTAGAATAATAATGATTTCTACAATAATAGATTAATTCATGCATAGTATCTACGAATGCTTTTCAATTGCTACATTATTTTAGAATTGCGCAGTAGAATCATACATATTTATAGATAGTACTGGCAAAGATGACAGTTTCTGAAATTTCAAACGACAGAAAATTTTAATGCATGGAGTGAATTTGTTTTACAAGCATTTATTTTCCTAATGCAAGTAGCACATCAGGGCACGTACACCATTAAATTGAGCTTTGTATGCAATTTAGTTGTCCAACATTAGCTCTGTACGTAAAAAAGGTTTTTATTAACAAATATAAATATAGAGCAGAAACAAAAAACTTGCATCCGCACCACTACAGATCTACACAAAAGATAGAATAAAAAATTTCAATTTGCAGTGCTGCTCATAGTAGGCCAATTCCTCAGTAGTGGCCCACAAATTTTAAACATCTGGTTATGGGTTCTGCGATGCTCATATCTGTAATTGAGAGAGCACAAAGTACTGATTCTTCTTGAAATTAAATAAAAATTATTAGAGATACTGCCGGAAAATATTCAAAGTAAGAAAAATATTTAAAAAATTTATCGACATACAAATTTTTTTTCTATATTAGAATGAATAACAAAAAATCAATTAGGGATATTTCGAGAAGATGCTTCATGAGAATTGATTATTAAGGTAGATTCCGAAGTACTATTGCATCATAATTTTAACAATTTGCTGAAGTTTATCTGGTATTATAATAATTTGATCAATTCTGTATTTGCTAATTAAAACTTCAATTTGCACCAATGTTATTTCACCAAAACTCAATTGTTCAACATACCATGATTAGTTTTCATCCGAAATTAACGGTTATGAATCAGTTCAAATCTATTTGATCCTCACTAACATTTATTGTAATTCTGAATCAACTACGAATTTCAAGTAAAATCAATTTCAAATTGATCACCCAACGCGAAAGCCATTAAGGATCCTACACAGGGAAATTTGAGATGGTCATTTTCTGTAATTTCCATGCTTTGTGTAACGTTTTTAAGCATTAGTTTTTTATGTAAAAAAGCGTGTCGATCATTTCAAAAGTTTATATTTAAAATTATAGGGCCTATTTAGCCCATACGTAATTAAGAAATATTTAAATTTAAGATAATCAAATACTAATAAATTAACGTATTTTTAATTCAGTAGTGATTCATTTTCGACTTTCATTTCTTTTTTTCAGTGCTAGACATGGTTATGCCTGTCATTTTGTGCTACATAAATTTGTGAATGCGTAGTACCCGACCATTGCTCGCGAATATTTTTTGTTTCGTCAATGTTTCCTATATAATTTGCTACAAAATTTAAGCATATGTTTTAAAAGATATTTCGCTGTAACAGCGGGTTTAAATCTAGCTTTCTTCGGAAGGTGTACTTTTTTTTAAAAAGTGATCATTTCCTACTGAAATCAACAACAATCGAAACATTTACGAATTCTTAGTGAGCAGAGGCAGCCTTTATAAAAGTGTAAAAAAATTGTGCATATTTTTAAAAATAGATCAATTTTTTATTCTCATCAAATAATGAAATATATTACACACAAATTATGTATTAGCAAAATAATTGCAACAAACAAAGAAGTTATATTTAATACATAAAAATGTAATTTTTTAATGAAGTATATAGGGCAAGAGTCCTGGCACATTCAAAATAATTCTGCTCCTTTTGAAAACAGGCAACAGGGCCAGCTGCCCTCCGTCGACCCTCCCACTGTTCCGGCGCCCTTGATTGGTCAGCCGAAATCGGCGTTCAAATTTTTCATCGATGCTGTCTCAAGAGCTTTGTTTACACTAGGCTAAAATAATATCAATTTCTAATTTTTTGAAGCCTCATTATTTATTATCTTACCATTTTGAATTTTTGTAAATATAATTTTGCAGACTCTTCTGTAGACTGTCACCTGAATCATTGAGAATCTTTTGTTAGTACTATGAACTAGATAATACAAATTTTGTTGGAGCCTTTTTCTTATTGAGTATCGGTTTGACTGTGACCCCATTAGCTTTAAATATAATATAAAATTGTCTTACTGTAATGAAAACGATGAAAATCCATGTAGACATTGATTGATTTGGATCAAAATGTTACCGTTATTAAGATCTGTGGACGTCTAGGTAGGTTTAGAGCTTATCACTAAATTATAATACTTCTCAACTGAAAATAACACGTTGTCGTTGATTCACAGTTTACAGCGGTGTATTAATAAGTTTAGCTGGTGATGTTTCTGGCTTTCATTAATACAGCGGCCGCCCCCTCCTTTGGAAAATGGTCTAAACATTATATGAAATTTCTGACGTTTTATGTGATTACTGCGATAAAAATGTTTTTTTAGTTTTTTTATTAGATAGTAAACATTTTTTCTAAAAAATTTCTGCTCTCGCATCAATGAAAGATGTCTTAAAAGACTAGCTTTCAAATTGAACCCCCTCCCCAGTTCGACATTTCTAGGACTGCACTTGTAATCGTTCGACACTGTTACTTTTGCCTCTGTTGAAAGACTATTTTGTCACTAACAAACAAATTTATTGGCAATGTTTTATGATATGAAGCATCGCTAAACACATTTTAATTTTGTTTAATGTTCATTAAATGCTACATAAATTAATGTTTTCGGTCGGATCTTGACGCTCCTACATTTAATCTTACAATAATATTAGTTGTTTAATTTTAATTTTGTTTTCAATTTTCTTGTGTATATTGTCACATTAGCTCGAGAGTGCCAAAGACAAAATAAAATTTGAGAAGACTTGAGCACAATATCTTCATTATCAAATATCTTTATTGTTTTCACTGCAGTAATCGATTATGTTTATTTACAAATAAAAGAACTTTAACTGAATTGAAGCTTTGACTTTTCAATTTTGTGATAATTGATGAGAAATTACATCTTTTATTTTTCTCCAGTTTTATGGATCAGATGCATCCAGTAGAATGTCTTTTTATTTTCTTAAAATATTAAAGAGAAGAATTTTGTAGTAATCCCAAATAAATAATTGATACAGAATTAGCCTGTGCAAGTTCTCGAATGAAACTTGATACTCGATATTATGTTTATGCTCAATCGAATGTTTTGACATCTTCGACTGAAGTTCGATTATAGTAGCGGGTCTAGACATGTCTAGCAGGGCTGCATCCCATAGCATACGATTACAAGTCATCAAATTACAACTAGTGTTATATGCATTCGTCTCCTCGAAATTAGTATTGAAATGCTGTCTACTCTGGAATTCATCATTTTCTTTCACTTTTGTAGAATCTTCGAGCGTCACATGTACCGCGAAAAGTTTTCAAGCCTTAATAAGCTAAGAGTATGGCGAAACATGTAGTCAGAACTACACCTGCGCCTGAACTTGGAAGGACTTTTAAACTTGGATTATCGTAGATTTTAAAACACTTCACTTAAACCTCAAAATGATATTGAAAGTATCTACTACAAAATTTTGGATTAGACATTTATCTGCAATATTCATTTGTAAAAACCACCATGGATCAAATTTCAGAGCAATAAGTACTTTTATTCTTATGCAGCAATTTGGACGCAAATTGATAAGTATTGACAAAAATGGCGTACTTTCATGAATCACTTTATTTTGAAGAATCAATAATAAATACATGTAACAAAACTAGTAATTTGAATCAGGATAATGTATTTAGATTCTTTAATCATATTTTTTAAATGCGAATTGTATTTTTTCAATTTAGCATGAAATTTATTAGTCTTATGCAGCCCATTTATCGTGATAAAAATGAAAAGGTCATGAAAATTTGAAGACGTGAATTTGATGTATTTATGTCAAAACTGTGTGAATTAATTTTATAAAGATTGTCTTGGTAGGGAGCATTGGTAACTTACTCAATTAATACATTTATGCTTGTTTCTGAATTCCAATTAATTGAATTACTTCAATATTTTTCTATTGGTAGAAAGCTTATCCTTTTATACAATTAATATTGGACGGAATGCGATCATCGTATTTTTCAGGAGAGTCATCATAATTTGGGTAATACACGAAGGGTCAGGGTTGTGGCCCAAGCATTTGGTTTCCAAAAACCACACGACACGCCAATGTTCACTGTTGTCGACTCTGATGGCTAAAATTTACTATTGGAAGCGAATAGTTATAATAAAAGCTTTTGCCAGTATCCTGTGTACGCATTCTTTAACATTTTAAGTTGTACAATCACGTTGCTTCGTTTAACACAAAATGATCGTTCATAGTGTATTCAATAAATATAATTTTTTCTATGGTTTTTATGTAGTGTTTTTTGTAATTAGTCGAATTATAAACTCGTATTTTTGTCCAGATCCTCGCACTGGTTTATACATAATAATGAAGACGAAATATCATAAGTGTTTTGATCGGGTCTTTTATTTCAATTGAGCCAATATCTTCACTTTTCAAACATTTACAGCAATATTAGCGCAACTGAGAATCTAAATTACAAATTATTTCGATTTCATTAGTCTCTTCAATAGATTGTCTTTCATGACTGTTTCCAGCTTATTTTATCCCAATTGACCTCTCAATTGTAAAGTACTATAATTCATTGATAAGCTGTAAATCACCTTTATGATTGATTTCAAATGTGATTTATAGCAAGTGGTATCGCTTACATCTTAATGATTCTTTTGGCAAACTATCATGTATTCATAACAAATGTGGCGTATATATTTAGAGATGTAAGTCACCACTTTGCCTTTATCAAAAGAATTTCATATTATTGTTCATGCCTGTTTTTATAAACAAACTACAATGCCTTTACAATTAGACGTCTCTTAGATGTAATGAATGTTCACTGTGACAGTAAAGGTTTTATTTGGCTCTGTTTACGCTAATTAGATTCTGCTCTATAGTTGGAATTTCAAAGAACTAATAAATTGAGAAGGTGTTTACATTTGTGTTTTGCAAGCAAAAGTAAGCAACCTCTTTGTTTTTAAATGTAGATTTACAAATATTATAAAGACAGAGTTTTTAAGAATTTCATTTTGATGCAAATGATTTAAAAGCTCAATATCAGTGTTTCAAGTGATTGTCTGAGTCGAACCTTGTAACCATTTCTCTCATTAGAGATGAAAGCAATTATTCACTTTGATCATTGAGATGCATTGCATGACAATGACAAAACTGTTTTTTACTTGAAGTAAGCTTTCGTTTACGTGATACAGTTTCCATTATTTTGTTGCTTACTGTTCTTTGCATAATCGACATTTTAAATGAACGTTAATATACATCTTAAATGTGAATACTGATGAAAACCTGTGTCTGAATAAATTTATCTACAGGGCAGGCAAAAATTGAATAAGATTATCTGATTTCACTAATTTGTACTATGTCTAATATCTTTAATCTCCCATTACAAGTCGTAAATTCTGACTTAGAGCACGTAATATAGGCGCTCGCATAATTTCTAAGTATCCATTTGACCTAGTATACCATAGACCCATTAGAGTGGTAGTGGCCCATGATAGGAAAGTACTCCCCAAATCATAATTGTCCTACTTCTGGCCTGTAATTTTGGCTGGTAGATATATGGTTTCTTTGCAACACTTCTAGTTCACCTTAAATATCAAGATGGAGGGCTTTTTCATCTCTGAGCCATTTAACTTTGTGGCGAGCGGTTATGAAAAGTTTTTTATGTGCCTTATATGAATACAAGCCTGTAGAATGCAGGCAATAACGCCAATTTCAAGGCGTAGTTTTTAATTCAGCCGTAGTGACAATTAGTATGATAAAATGTAAAATGACTGCTTGGATAATTATTTTTTGCCAGTCCTGTAGTTATAAATTTAGCTAAATCTCGTTAGTTCTTCCTTATTCAATGATGCCCATGACATCAATTTCAATCAAGTGCTTAATATGTAATCTCTTTAGGAAATGTTTTATATTTGTTTTTAATCAATTTGCTTTGAAATGACGACGACAAAAAAACATTCCATTGCCAAATAATTGTCAGGCCGGGCGCAAACGATACAACTTTCGTTGCTAAACCAATTATAGCGAGCAATGTGATAAGATAATTTTGAAATAATTTGAATTGCTCCAATGTGGTTTCTTATCTTAATTGGTTTCGCAACAAAAGTTGTATCGTTTGCGCGGGGCCTCATACATTTTTAGTGTTCTTGTGCCAATCCAAAAAAGCTTTAACACTAGAAGCGCCGGCATTTGCTATTGCCTATGTTTAAACATTTCAATTTCGGGTCAATATACCAATTTGGCGGCTCTAGTGTTAATATGTTATAAATTAGGGAATGATTTTCCTACTATGCTTTGCAACACTGGTTAAGCTCATTTTAAAACAAAAATAATTTTCACAGTAACAAAAGTTTAAAAATAACAAGTTTTTATACTGTTACTTTGTGCAACGTTCTTTCTTTCAATCATAAAGACATGGACATAGCAACTATTAGTGTTCACATTTATTATTGATTGATCGCATACTTTAATTTATATCACACATGATTTCAGCTCTTGTTTTTAAGTTGGTGGTGTGAATCAACTGTTTCTCTACCACGTTTTTTGTAATTAGGTTGTTTAATGTTTTGCACCAACATATAACCCTTTAAGTGAAATACACGATCAAATTTTGGACGGCTATGAGCTTTTCATAGATCAAATGACGCATCATTAATTTTTTCTTCGTTAATAAACGTCCCTACTCTTCCAACGTTTTCCAATTTCCACTGTAAACAGCTGTATGGTCTTGCTCACTCTAATTTTTATCATTAAATAGGTAAGCGTAGCCTTCCTTCAACAAACAGGGTGCTCCCCAGTTCTGATCTGCATTACGTAAGAAAATATTAACAGAAGTTCATTTATCTGACAGAATTGTAAAAAAGTCCTGAAACATAACTCAACCAATGATCCCAATTTCTTAACTACGCCACTGTATTATGAATCAGTATTTTCTTTGCAACATCATTGCTTTATTTGTAGGAGCGAAGTCAATGCTTCTACTCGAATACACTTGAATCTATCACATTAATCAAAAACAGAATGTTAAAAGTTTCAGTGAATAAGTTTCCAATTGTTAATTCTCTATTTCATTCTCATGCTTTAATCACGCCCGATCACTTAGGGCATCTATTTACAGAAAACAAAGTAGTTGAGGGTAGTGTTTCCTGCCATGGTCTAGGCCGCTTTATTATATTAACACTATTTATGGGAGGAATTTGAATGTTTTTGCAAAAATCGGATTTTCCATTGAAGAGAAGTTAATGTGTATATGTACTTCAAACACAAGAATAATCTTTATCACAAATTTTCACTATAACAGGAAAGCACACTTACCCATAATTGTGTCAATATTCGACCACTTCCAAATTTCTTAATGGGCATGGAGAGAATTGTTAGAAAATGTGGACAAAACCATTTCATCTTTATTAATGCAATGGGCAGTTTCGGTTTCTAAAAAATAAAATATTGATACAATTTACCTATAATGAATGTGAGTTGTGTTCGACATGTTAAAAATCAGTAAATAGCATTCAAAGAAAGTTATATTCTTGGGCACTTGCAGGTACGAGTAATAAAGTATTTATTGTCGGACGGATGTGGCATTAAAAAAGCTCTATCCCTATTAGGATACCCATTACATTGGTAGTTCTGAATATCTGAATATACATATTATTAGTACTTGACAAGTACTATCATTTTTTGAAACCCAAGTAGTTCAAAGTGTTTAATTGAAAGGTAGAGGTATCAATTGGTCTAAATAGTCTTTGTCTAAATATTTTCACTAAGTAAACAGCGAAGGCTTATTAAATGCATGCGTCAATTTTAATTGATAGATTGTTTTGCTTGGCGAGTAAACGAGCCATGATTAAATTACTTGATATATTTAATCGTCTAGACCATTGACAGAAAATCATATTTGAGCATCACTTGAAATTTAATAGGTGTAATTTTTATTTAATTCAGTTACATCACGTTATACGATTACAAAACGGCGTTGTCGTTTTATACAGCAATTTTTCTCTCGTCGTTTGAAAACTGCTTTATTATTATTGTTAGACCACCCATTTTTCTCGCATTATGCCCCTGTAAAATATTTGTTTATAAGAATCCTTTTTTAACCCTGAGAAGAAATCAATATTTTCAATTTAAGTCTTCTTAAAATAAATGTATGGTAGTATAAAATTCTGGCGTACAAGTATTAAAAATGTATACACATTTTTTCCTGATTTACACTAATTCATACAAAAGTGGTTACATGCCCTTCCTGGTCCCCTCCCGTGTTCTGTTTCTTTGTCGCGCGTACCGGATCAGGTGTCGCAAAACTCTAGTATGTACATCGTAGATGGAGATTTAGTTCCTATGATTCTTCATAAAATTTTTATGGTTAACATCATTACATTGCAAGCAAGTTTGTCGAAATATTAATTATAAATAAACTAATTTTATTCACTGCTAATACTTCGACATTGAATGTTGTAAATTTCTTTCTGAAAATTTCCTTTATCAAAATTTGGAAAATAATAATTAATGTCGTTTGATAAAACCTATTTCAGTATTATCACTAGAGTGTTAATTTTATCATATTATGAAATTATATTTGTTGTTTGCGCTTGTGCTTAGGGTAGCACTTTGGTGACAATCTCTCTATAAACATTGGTTAAGATAGCACCAACTACATTTGTTGAATTGTATTTGCTCAGACGAATGTTTATTCTATAATTGTCATTCTTGGTTTGCATTAAATATTTCTAGAAAATTTGCAAGAAATTTTTAATTGGTATTTATTTCTCAAGTAAACAATTTTAACCAAATTGCAATTACATGCTGAATCGATTAATATCAGGGTTTCCCAACGGGGTCTGTACCGCCCACCAGGGGCAGAACGAGGCTTCAGGTGGGCGTTGGCCAAATTTATCGAATAGGGGGTCCCTGAGATCCTTTGGGGGGGGGGGNGCGGTGAAAAACAGAGCTTCTAATAACATTCCTCGGTGTTTCTCAACCCATTCGTAATTTCTTTCCTAAAATTTCTTGCTCGTCATATGTGAAACTGGCTTTTGTTTACTTCATTCATATTTTGAAATTTGATATACAACGTTTCATAATATGTCCATCCTGACATTAAACGGGCACTCCCTTGGATCCTGGCAGGGGATGACGAAGGGCTGGGTAGTTAGTTTAAGTTTTTCATTTTTTGAAATTAAATTCATGAATATAAGAAATCTTATCTAAACCAACGCCGGTGTCCATGGCGAAAAAAAATTCGGTTTGGGAGCCCACAGCGGAAAAAGTTTGGGAAACCCAGATTTAAATGAATTTTTCTTCTAGACATACGTTTATCAGGCCTTGGCCGCCAAGGACAAGCTATGATAGTTAGTTGTAAGTGATATCATTGTTTGTTTGAAAGCTGATTTAAATTGAAGTCTATTTCAATAACTCACTTTTGAACATTTTTTCTCTTAAACGAATTATGAAAAAGGTCTTTTGAAAGTTCCAGTTTTAAGAGACATGAAGGGATCTGATTAGTTTGAACTGGTTTTTATGTTACGATCAGCACTTAAGCGTATTCTTTTAATAACACATTTTAATCTAAATTCTTATTTCAAAGAACTACAAATTCATGTCATGTTAAAATAGTTTTTGGTTCTGTTGAAATATATTCATGACATTTATTTGTTTGTGTTAGTTTTCGAGTTAGTGAACTTTTCTCACTTTTAAATACACAGTTGTGGTTTTAATTAAAGCTCTTATGCATTATTTATTTTTATTATCATAAAGCCTTTAATCGAAGTATAATTGAAAGCCTACGTGGAATTCAATACGCTGCAAAACATTTTATTATTCCAATTTTGCTCCTCAAGGTTCCGTGTTTGCTGTTCTCTTCTTCCTTTTTCCTATCAACGACCTCCCTCAATCTGTCCTCAACTCATCCTGTCTACTGTACGTCGATGACACAGTGATTTTCAACGTTGGTAGTTCTTTTGCCTCCAATATTACCTCTGATCTTGAGCTTTTGTCTACTTGGTATTCTGTTAACCATCTTGACTTTAGCCCAAACAATGCATTTGGTATTTCCTTTTCTGTATCTCCTCCTTCTGATCTGACTCTCCCTGTGAACTTTTCTCCTCATCTTGGAGTTCAACTTGCTGATAACTTAAATTGGTCTGGTCATGTGTCCTTACTTCTCCACAAAGCTAATTCCTCACTCTTTGCCCTCTTCCGCAATGTTCCCTTTTATTCCACGGCTGCTGTGAAACTCTCTTTGTTCAAGTCCATTCCTCGCGCCATTCTTCTCTATGCTTCTCCCTGTTGGTGGCCTTCCCGTTCCTCGTTCACCCCCTCTCCCTTGCCATGCAAACAACGCCCTTCTCAAATTCTCCACTCTCCCGCTGTCACTCTACTTCCATGCCTGTGATCTTCTCCTGCTCACTCGCAAATTGGATCTTGATCCCTATGATTTCATTACGTTCTCTAATTCCCGCTCCACTCGCTCTGATGATGGCATTTTCTCCATTCGTCGTCCCAAGAATCATCGCACCCTTCACGCTTCTACTGCTGCTGCTAATTACATCTTGACTCTCAACCCTCCAACAGCGGTTGATTTTTTTTCCCCAGCCGCCGAGCTTCAAAAAATCTTTGATGTCTTTCCTCTTTGCTGAGCCCTTCTCCAACTTCGCCTATTCTTCCATCTGCTCCTATTCATCTCCTATTACTGTCTTCACTGCCGTAAAACTTGACTTGTTTTTATATTTTTTGTAGTGTATGCCTTCAGCGGCAAAATAAAGTCATTCATTATTATTATTATTATTATTTTTATTATTATGGCGCTGAATAGCTGATTTTCGGTTTTTTTGTATTCAGCGCCCTCTCCATAGTATTCAGTTCCCTCCGCCTTTAGTGTCCTCAGTTTTTATCCAATTTCAATGAAACTTGGCGTGTAGCAATATCAGCTCTTGAGTTTGCTAAAAGTAACTTGAAATAGCACTTTCTAGATTTAATATGAGTTTCTGCAGAGGGAATGCGACTCGGTTTAAGGCAGCCATATTTAAAATTAAAGGGAAGACTGTTCCATATTGGAAATCTATAATTATTGTAATTGTTAGAAATGTTGATGCTTTTCAAAATTGTATTACGTGCTTTTTAGATAAACGCCGGGGTTGGTTTTGAAGAATTGGAATCTACCGAAGATGGTTGGCAAGCCCGCTGTTCAGATAATATTAACAGAAGAGCTGACGTTTTAATTGGCGCTGACGGCCGCAGAAATACATTTGCACATTTTAGTAGGCGAGAGTTCCGCGCCAAACTTGCCATTGCAGTTACTGCCAATTTCCGCAATGAACGAGGTGAAGCTGATACTGCTGCTGAGGAAATCAGCGGTGTGAGTGCTTGTTATCGACATGACTACTTCCAAACAATGCAGGCAGCCACTGGAATTGAATTGGAAAACATTGTTTATTACAAGGTACTTATATGAAGACACTGTTCTAATAAATGCATCACCATGGCCTTCAAAATTATTTATTTGGTCATGTCATCACTATACGATTGTATTTTTGCCCTTAAAAATGAAAATTCTATTTCTCATAGGGTTTTTTTCCAACACGTGTGGATATAGTTTGCATCCATTTGAAATCAGGTTGATAGTTTTTAAATTTTATTACACTAATTCGAATAGAATTTAATAATAACATATTAATTCCTTTCATGTTTACTGTAACTTTTGCTGTTTCGAAAAAATCCGTTTTGTTTAGAACTTGCACTAGTTCATGGATTGTAAGCAATATTAAACGTATATGATATCATTTTAAAGTCTTTGATATCCTTATCAGTATGTTGGTGAATGAAAAATATTTTTGGAGAATTAATGTACAAGAATGTATTTAATCCCAAATCTGTATATCACATTTTTATTCTGTATCACTACTATTCACATTGATAGTGTACAAAAGTGAAAAATTACAATCTCATTTGCATTGACATTTTGTCAAAATGTCAATATTTTTTACTTAACATGAACGCAATTTTTCCAGGATGTTCGACAATTATATTTCAATCTAAATTATATTATTGATGACTGTGTACAATTTACAATTTGTTAATATGCTTCATTTAGGACGCAACGCATTATTTTGTCATGACTGCAAAGAAAGCTAGTTTACTTTCCAAGGGTGTTCTTTTGGAAGATCGTGGTGGAGATGCGCGAGCTCTTTTAGCTCCAGATAATGTTTCAGGCGCTAAGCTTCTGGACTTTGCACGTGAAGCGGCTGCATATGCAACTCACAACAAGTTGCCGCTTAACTTTGCTGTTAATGCTCATGGGGAGCCAGACGTCGCTATGTTTGATTTCACCTCGCTTTATGCTGCAGACCATGCCTCTCGCGTTCTGCAAAATGCAAATGGTCATCAATTGTTAGTTTGCTTAGCTGGTGATAGTTTAATTGAGCCATTTTGGCCAACAGGTTCTGGCGTTGGTCGAGGGTTTCTTGGATCGTTAGATGCCGCTTGGGCTGTTCGTCAGTGGGCGTTGAATACAAACCCATTGCAAGTTTTGGCTACACGTGAATCCGCTTATCGTGCTCTTAACCATGCAACGGATTCTCGCAGTATCAGTCTTGATCCTGCTCTTCGTTATACTTTAGAACCAGTGCCTTCAGCGCAAATAAAACATCTCATCATATCTCCAGATGGTAGTTCACCACTTCCAGTTGCTCCACGCTCTTTGTGTCGCGAACAGCTATTTCAATGGTGTATTGAGACTCTCTTACCTTATAAGCAATTGAAAATTTCTGAAGATGACATTGCTAGTTCTTGGAGAAATGGACTTCCACTTGCAGCTTTACTCCATAGGTATAGACCACATTTATTGTCATTTGATATTGCTATTCACTGGAAGCAGTCAGAACGTGCACGCCGATTGTGGGTAATTTTAAAAGATGATTTGGGTATCACTCCAATGATTCGTTCATCAGATTTGTCCGGCGCAACAGAACTCGAGGTCATGGCTTTGTTAACACCATTATATCATCTTTTTCATGATGAGACTCCAGCAGATTTGTTGCCTAAGTTCAATAAAATAACGGACGCTTGCATTCCTGAAAAACCTGTGACTAGTGCGCCTCGATCTCCTAAAATTTTAGATACTAAAGCTAAAGTGAAACGAAAGCATTCGGCACGAACCTCAGAGAAATCAAGTGTTTCAAAAATTAATTTCAATAATTATAGTAATGTAGTAAGTAAATTAGAGCCTTCAAAGGATCGCGTTTCTTATGAGAATATTTCAAAAGATGATCCTCTTCCTAAAACTGGAAAAATCGCTCTTAATGAGAATGAGAAATGTTTCTTCTGTGATGAGAGAGTTTTTCTAATTGAGCGGCATAGTATTGAAAATATATTTTTTCATCGCCGATGCTTTCGTTGTCATTATTGTGAAAAACTGCTCAATAGTTCTTCCTATAAAATGTGGGTAAACCCTGACAAAACAGTAAATGAAAAGCAGCAATTTTATTGTCAAACGCATTTCATGTTACGTGCGAAAGGAATTTTAAATTCTGGAAAACGTCGTGAAATTACACAGGAAACTACCCGTGAGGCGCCTCGAAGAACTTTAGCATCATTACTTGGTGAAATCGATGTCGATTTAGCAATTAAACCTGCTGAACGCGTTGAATTTGAAGTTATTAAACCAGGATGTGGAGAATTAACTGAAGAAGAAATGTCTGAGAGGAATATGGGGCCTGGTTATAATACGTGTGGTTCACAGTCTTCAGGTTCTGCTACACTTTCATCAGAAAATGAAGAGATTCCTTGGACTGCACAGCAAATAACACCAGAGATGAATTGGCGAGAATTTTTTAGTAGAAGTAAGTTTGGTCTTAAGACGCAAAGTGATGACAAAACTAGAGTAGCTGAAAAAAAACGCACTCGGCGTTTAGAGAGTGATGATGATGCAGATGATGAAGAGACTACTACTGAATTAGGAATTACAGCTTCACCTTCTTCTGACACTCTTACCTCCTCAGAAGACGAAATACCACAACGAATTACTTTAATACCATTAAAAAGTAAGCAAGAAATTATGAGCAATGAATATGATGACACTGAAACTGAAAATGAAGATGTTAAAAATATACAAAATAGGAAACGAAGAGCAAGAAGAAAGCGGCCGCAACGAGAAAATGTAGTTAAGTTACCATCTTCTATAATTAGAGATCAAACATCCCATGCTGATTCCCATAAGCAGCCTGTAAGTTTAGATAGCATTGTAAATAATCCTCCAAATGACAAGGTAAATATACCACTTCATAGGCTGAACGCTTTTAATGCTCGACATGCGTTTTTTAATCAAAATCAAGATCAGAAAAAGAATGTAACGCAAACTAGTGAAACATGTGCACCTGTTCCTGACACACCAGACAAGAGGGGTGATTTTGAAGAAGAACAAAGCAGTTCCTCGAGTACTGATACTTGTAATAATGCTAAATATATATCTGATGATCAAAATGAAAATAATCTCACTTCTGAAAATGAGAATTTAACTAAGCCAAATTTGAGTTCAAATTCTTCTGAGAATATTAGTGCTCCAAACACTGTTAGCTTGATTTCGTCATCATCATCTTTGTCAGTTGAAAAGGCCACCGACACCGAAAGTCGCCCTACATCTGTAATTGAGGTTATTCCATCAATATCCCCTGTGATTAACAGAGCAAAAGCTGAATTTCTCAAAGTGGAGGAATCAACTGAACCCTCTTCGATTATTAGCTCTAAACCCGTTGCTCGTTCGGAAGTGAATGACAATAAGGCATTGTTAAATACGTTAGAACACCTTCCAGCAAAAAGTACAACTCTCTCATTTTTTGATGAAATTCAAAGTAAACTTCAAAAGCCTTTACTTACTATAATTCCACAAGCTGATTCTGCGTCACAGCAAAAGAAAATATCATTTAATGATGAAGTGGGTGAACATTCAATTGAAACGGAAGATCCAATTTCATTAAAATCTAAAGAAAACGTTATTAGGAAAGCATTAGGAGGACTAACAAAAGAAGAAGAACGAAAGCAACGACGAGCCAAAATGGAAGCCTTAAAGAGTTCTTTTTTAGGTACATCAGCGGAAAAAACATCAACTAGCACTCCTGTTAAACTATTAGACAAAACGTCCACAGATAATTGTGTTTCCAAAAATACTGTTACTGCTCTTCATGTTCAAATCGTTCAACAGCCGAACTTGTCAAAACAAATTACAATGTCTTCTCCAATCAAAGAAGCTGCTTCCAAACCTGAGAAATCAAGAATTATGGATGAGCAGCTTGACGATCACAAAAATCTTACAAAAATTTGTCATTTACTTTCTGAAAACAAAGGAGCAGATTCTAAAAGCATTGAGAAGAATTCATCACGAAATTTGGATAAATGTGAAAGTTTGTCGGCTATTTCTCAAAGAGAAGTTAATCAAAACGATTATATCAAAGAAACAGATTTTGTTTTTGAGTCTATAATCAATCCAGAAAAAATTGTCAGACATGAAAGAACAAAAAGCACCCCGGACTATCCTATTAATAGATCCCTAATTGATAGTTCAACAATTCCTGAAAAACAAAATGTAATTATTTCTAAAGATATTTCAACCGATTCCGCTTTTAGTGATTCTCCTGAAAGCGGTCGAAGTAAATTTTCTGCCATTAAAATTTTGTCTAAGAGTTCCGATAAACCATCATTTCTTAAACGCATTAAATCTGAATTTCGCTCTGCTACTTTGACTAATAGTCCTCCGAAAACGATTAAAACAAAATCACGTGATGACTCCAGTAAATCAAAAAAATCAAATCAGCCTGTAGTTGATTCCACAAGGCATCCAGATACCCGTGATTCTGGATTTTATGAAGAGAAATTAAAAGATGTTGCTGATAAATCATCAATCGAAATGACTATTAAGCTTCTGTCCGAATGCCCACAGTCCAATGGGCATGCGAATTCTACTGACTTGCCTCCTCCTCCCCCACCGCCTTCTTATGACGCAATGCCAATACCAGAGTCATTGGTTTTAGATCGTAAACGTCGAAGAGAAAAACAGAAGGAGAAACTCCTAGCTATGCAACAAGGCTTTACTCTTGATAGTAAGAGCTCTCAACAAGAAATAGTATCAGATCCTGATAAACATGTAAAGAATACTGATCCTACTCCTTTAGCTATTCACCAGGAAATTATTCGTCGCAGTCATGAAGTGGAACAATTAAATCGTTCAATTGAGGAATGTGAAATATCACTACAGCAACTGTTAGATAAAGGAATGCAGCTAGAACTGAAATTAAAAAACGACCCTAAGTTGAAGAAGAAAGATAAAAATAACCTATATGAGGAATGGTTGAGAGTAAATGATCTTCGTTTGGGTACTGATTCCAAGCTCTCAGATCTTCTTATATCACGTGATCAGCTAGAACTTGAAAATCGAGAAGCACATTTACGGCGAGAATTAGCATCTCGGATGCGAAAAGATGATAGTGGTAAAAGTCCTCAGGAATTGGAAGCTGACCAAGAAACACTAGCAGAGCTATTAAGTGTCGTTGAACAACGTGACGAACTAGTGCAAAGGGTCGAACGGGAAAGAGTTAATGATAAAATAATTACCTCAAGGAAATCAGCTGCTGCATCCAAGAAAAGAATTTCCCTCTGGGGTAGTAAGAAAAGATCGAAAGCTCTTGGGACGATTTGAAATTCATCACATCTGTAAAGTTCTCGATATTCAATTCCAAACGTGCAGTAGTTGATTACTCTTTTTAATAGTTTTATGATCATGTTGGTTGCAAATTTCTATTTGCCTTTCTATACAGATTATTTTATGAAATGTGTTAATGCTTTGAATTTTTAGATTGATATAGATAATTTATAGTTTTATTTGATTTCTGTTTGTCTTTTATTTTGTTTTTAATATTTTGCAATATTTGGTTTTATTCGCAGTATGTGAAATTGCTCATTGTAAATTGACAATGCAAAATTTTATAGTTTAGGGCTTGTCAACACTTGGTTTTCTTTCATGTAACATTTGATGTTAGTGTACCAAACTTACATTTACATTAAAACTCACTTGTACTTGTGACACTTCTTTATCAACATTATCATGAAATTTTGGATGTATTTTACAACATTTGATGTTAGTGTACCAAACTTACATTTACATTAAGACTCACTTGTACTTGTGACACTTCTTTATCAACATTATCATGAAATTTTGGATGTATTTTACAATGGATTTGTTGCAATTCTGTTCCTTCACATTGATTATTAATTCAGTTTCTGATATTAATTTTCAATAGAATACAACATAATTTGGGAAATTTGGCATTTACAACAGCAGCAAAACGGGCTTTTCTGTAAGATCATAATGTCATTGCCTTTGATTCTTAACTTCCATTGCACTTGTTTAGTTCCTGCCATATAATAAACATCTCATTATGCTAATTAACTTTTAATACAGCTGTAACGTATATTCCATTTTATATTTAGCAAATACTTTTGCTCTATGATGTTGACCATGGTTTCTTCCATTAGTAAGTTACACGTATCAATTAATTGAACGTGTAAAAATATGTACAGTAAATTTTGAATAAATTTATTAGTCCTCTTTTTAAGACCGTTAAAATACTACTAAGTTATTGAATAGGGATAAACAACAAATGTCTTGTCTAAGGGTCTATGCAAATATATGGTCTGCAGAAAGTGAGATGCAAAAACAGCAGCAGATATCTTAAAAAAGCTAGTTTTTGTGGCTTCATTGAGCACAAATTATGCTCAGTTTAAATTATTACTATTTTAGCAAAAAAAAGGCTTAAGATTGACCCCCGTTTTCAATGCCTATTGCATCACCAATGTGTAAAGGTTTTGAAAGCCCATTATTTAATCAAATATTCGAGCATATTCAAAATCATAACCTAATTTCAGAAGCACAATTTGGATTTTGAAAAAGATTTTAACTAATTCAATTGTTTGATGAATTTTTATCTTTATGATGAGCTATTGTGATGAATCACTTAATTGCCACACGCGAATAATTTTCATCATAACAGGGAAACACACCCATAGTTGTGCAAAAAATTTCGGCAATTTCCTATTGCAGGGATAAGCGCATTACTTGAAATCTTTGTATCTATCAGACACCAGCAGTAGAGATGAGCGCGGTACAGGGTTTGTAATAAAAATTTTCTCCACAGAAAAATGTGCGTTTTTACCACAAACCACAGCAATAAATGAAATTTTACGGCAGTGTTCTGCAACGAAGTCGATTTTTAACTTTGTAAGAAAAGTTTGATATTTCTGAATAGTTTTTAAGGTTATGGATCATCCGTAGAAATGCTTAAAAACAATTTCTTAGGTATTTTGTAATTTCGGCCAATTGTATTAGTGTAGTATTCAATTTTCCATGAAGTATGGAAAAATTACTATTAATATTTTGTATGTGAAATCAGGTAATTTTGCTTCAGAAAGTTTTTTGAAAAATCTTAGAGATTTTTAATCATAGAACAAAACGCACTATCTGTGTAGCTTTTATTCAAGGAGCTCTGAATATTCAGACCCTAGCCAGTACTCTAGCAACTAGTACTATTTACTATTTGCCATCTAGGAAATGCATTGCAATTTGCATTCCATTGCACGCTGTTCAGTGACGAAATGTTTGTTGATTATCAACATTATGGTTGTTATAGTTATCGAATGGATAAACCAAACCAAAATACAGTAACAATATTATTAGCAAGCTGAAAACTCAATGTTGCAGTCCCAAACATTTTTAACAATATGAACTAAGATCAATTTGGTTTGAGTGCTCGTATATAATGCTCACATTAAGTTTGTATAGTGAACAACATTTAAAGATATTAATGTAGATTTTAATTAAGCTTGAGCTGTACATTACAATTTCATAGATATACAGCTCATCTGAATTTTCGAGTTGAAACCATGTTTTCTTTCAAACAGACATAATATTATTCAGAATGTCTCGGACTAATTTTTGCTTTACCAAGACTCAGTTTGATATGATTATATAAAAAAATTGAATACCGGCTCAGATATAGTGAATTGTGTACATTTAAATTTTCACAATCTAAGCATTAAGAATTTTGAATATATGTAATATACAAAATAACAAGTTTATACAACTGGAAATGTTTCTTTATTGTGAGATTCCTTTTAATGTCAAAGTGGAAAAACAGAGGAGAAACAGTAACTGTCTAAAAACCAAAATAAAATGCTTTAACGTATAATTATCAATACCAAGTTGTGTCTCTTCTCAAAGCTCCTAGCAATTGCAACAACTTAAGGGGTGCTACACTGACGATTTTTGTCCAGATTTTTGTTTAAACAAAAATCCGCAGCGTAGCATATAAAAATCCTGACAAAAGTTTGGACAAAAATCCGCAGTGCAGCGCATAAAAATCCTGACAAAAGTTTGGACGAAAATCCGCAGTGTAGCACAAAAATCCTGACAAAAGTTTGGAAAAAATCCGCAGTGTAGTACGCAAACATCCTGACAAACGTTTGGACAAAAATCGCGAATGTAGCATGGCCTTTAATTGTTTGGTTTTCTAGCGCAAAGAATCTTTTTCTACTTCAATTCCAACCATCTGTTTTATGGGGTGTACATATATTGAGAGAAAGCGTGTACAATATATTGTAAAAAGCTATGCTCAACTAGAAATTAGATAGAGAGAAATCAACCTCCACATTATTTTCTTTGCAATTACACATGCACACACAGTGGAGGGTTGAATGTATGTGGTTGAGAATTGTTGTGAGAAGTCAATCAGTGTGTGTGAAGGCATTTTTCAGTTTTGGACAAAGGGCGTTGTGCATGAGATAGCAATAGAACACACATCACAGTGAAATGTTTATAGCACTTTAATGTATAGACATTCTTCAATTGATAAACTAGAGAGCATCATAAATAGTAGCAGACAGAGCTAAATATTTTTGTTAATTTCTTATACATTAAAATATACATACACTTGTTGTTGGAGGCATTTATGCAGAGAGACATCTTTCTTCATTCAATACAACTGGGCATCGTAAAATAGTGACAGAGCTAAATATTCTTGTTAATTCCTTATACATCTAAAATGATTATACTTTTGTTATGGTGGAGTTCAACATAGAGGCGTTTTTTTTCAATCAATAGACAGAGTATCATGAAATGACAGGAGGCGGAGCTAAATATTTAATTGCTTTTATTATACGTTAAAATGATCATACACTTTTGTTGTGGTGGAAATTTGACATGGAGGTGGACTTTGCACAAACGTATGGATGTGGAGGGAAATGCATTGTGTGGAAATGACAAAAAATATTTACAACATCTAAGCAGGTAAACCATTATTATTAACCATAAATTGACCAATTCCATTTACCATGTACAGAAACTTGGAGCAACTACGGAGGCAGAGCAAGATGGTAGAGGCAATACATTATCACAGATCTAGGGAATATTATTAAATTTGTGCACAAAATAATTTTCATATACCTAAATGAGGTCTTTTGCTGCGACTGCTTGTAGATGGTTCATTTATAGAGTCAACTTCAATAGGGCATTTAATCGAAGATTGTGGAATATCTAAATGAAAAATTATTAATATACATCTAAATGCAGTCCATACCTTTATTGTAGAATCATCAACCAGGCCGAGATGTGCATTAATCCAGAAATATTTAGAAATAGTAAACAACAGATTCTTCCAAGCGGGTTAATGTCTAACTGTTCGAACTTTCGTTGTCTCATGTACACTGTATCTTAATTTAGACCAAACTATTTTTAGCATCCTTACAATATAAGAATAACAGGTAACAGCCATTATTTAGATAATTATGAGATAGACTCCAGTTCTTGATGGGCCCACTGCCCAAAGTGGTATCTGATCACCAAGAAACCATCCACCAAGCTGTAGCAGAGTGAAGTTCCATCAACTCAGCTCATTCTCAAAGACAAATTTTATTATGTGTACCCTAACTATGTGATAATAAAGGTAGAACACAATTCGACTTATTATTTCATTCTCAATTGTGTGGGATTTCAAACAATGTAATTAATACACAAACATACAATGGCGCTAGCTGATGGTAAGAAAACTAATTAATAAATAAAGCAGCTTCCTACCCTACATATAAGCTATAACTAAAATCAATGATGATAGACACACTAGCTGCCACAAGATAAAAAGAGTTAAAAACTATTTACAATTAAATGCAGCTTCCTAACCTACAATAAAAATAGATTCAAGTACAAACTGTACTATAACAATATATACAAGGTCATTATCAGTCTTATTATAGGTCTCCTACTGTTACTAATTTAGATCTAAAACAAGTTAGTAAATAAACAATAGTCCTACTGTTGGCTAGCTAGCCTTATTGCGGTTTTGTTACTAGATGTAGTTACACAAAGTATCAATAATCAGCTAGGCACAAAGTAAAAACCCTTACACCTATTTGTAACTTAAATGCATTGTTTTAATCAAGGCAACAAGTATCTAATTCCCTCGCAACAGCCTATAGATCATTACAAGCATGAAATGCTCCATCAACATCTCTCCTCGTAATACATATTTATATAAAAATTCAATAAACATATTTATCATTAAGCAAGTACCTGTCACCGTTTTAGTTTGCCTAAATAGAAAAGTTCTGCGTTAATGGCGGTAATTCAAATTCGACGTGGAGCTTGATTGTCCATATGTGATTTGTCAAAAGTTAAAGTATCAAATACTTGCTTTACAAAATTATTCAATTATTCAAATGTCATGACTTGGAGTAGTGTAGGAAGACGAGGGGAGATCTCACAAACTGACATTTTGACCTCTGCAATATCGAGGGGGTGTTTGCAAATGTTAATTAGTGACTCATTCTACTTGACAAATGTTTTTGATAACTTACTAATGGGTTTTTAGTGACGTCAGATATTTTTAAGTATGTCTACTAATGGATTTCAATTAGTAATGCCTTTAATTGATTTACATATTACGGCAATTTTTTTGGTATGAGTAATTTCACTTTGATAATATCATGGGCCATTTTTTGGTATGAGTAATTTTTGATAATATCACGTTTGTTTG
>CABFPE010000408.1:26347-40804 GCA_900660155.1 Hofstenia miamia | reverse complement strand
AAGAATTTATTGTTCATCAAACTTATGGTTAAATCAAAGCTATTTATAAAATTTCTACAAAAGTACCTGCTGATTTAAAATTTCAAATGATTCGTCTGCCAATATGGCTGTTCATACGTAAGCGTTAGTTCGCTCAATTTAATTTGTCAATTGTTCCTTGATCGGCTAACAAGTTTTCTCATTTTGAACAATATTAAATCTTAGTTGCATTGTACAAAAATAACTAAAGATCATTAACTAAATTTTTACAATTAATTTCAATTAATAATAATCATTCAACGTTATTCAGCTTTGGTTGCCTTTTTGGATGATGCTACACTGGTATGCCTAGGAGAGTGGGATGAGTTTGAGTGGTCATTCAACTTTGGTCATCTATCCCTGGTACAACTTGAAAGCATAACCGTAGAGATGTCCTGTATGGTTATTGAATGCTCTACTAAATGGACTTGCTTATCTAATTTACAAGAAGATACTGTACTCCAGCAACTAAAGCTCAATGCTTATGCTCCCCCCTCCCCCATTATCCACTTCTAGTCAGCAATCTGTGTCACAATCTAAGGAACACATGGAAAAACACTGATCTATGATTACTGTTGTTGGAACAGAAACTTTGCACCCATATTTTATTGCTACTCAGTAAGTGCATTATATTATTTAATCTAATATTTCACCAGCAACTAAAGCTGAAATTCCCAAACCACTGGACACACCTCACCATTCAATTAGTTTTTCTAGAATGCCATTCTTAATTGACATTGAGAAATGCCCAGTGGCAAATACTCTAATTTACTACCCTCATTGTATGAACAAGGAACTTAATCAATTTTACTTTCATAGCACAGTTCATACATGTTTCAATGACAAGTTTAGATTAACCAACCTACATAAACTTATTACATTTAAAGATAACTTAGTTTTACAATCTCAGATAAATCTTTCTTTGGAGAATATTTAGATTATTTACTTTATCACACCTGAAGAACTTCCAGATACTAAATTTATACAGAAATTCTCATTAGCTTACTGCCTAGCCAAATTCAACAAAATTAGACTTGTTATTGTTCTAAATGATCTGGAAAATAGCAAATTCTGTGGTTTGGAATTATATGAATTAGAACTTAGTTTAGATAATTTCTTTATTCTAAAACCACAAAATTTCAGCATACTTGTTTTACATGATTTTTGTGTTTCTAATGCAGCTCTGATACACACTGATCTTTTCTTACATAAAATCTGCCCATTTCATTGCTTAATGGTGGACAAACAGATAGCTGTAGATGTGTTACTGCAAGCTCAAACATACAAACTCATAGCAGAGAAATGTCCTCTGAACACTATTACAAATATTCATCTGTCATTTCCATACTCACAATCTGTATCAACTTTTAATGAAGTTAACAACATTTGGAAAACAATTAAAGCTACCAATAATTCTTGGCCTGCAATGATGATAGCATCTCATTCACAGACTTATCATTATACTGCAGAAAGATTGCTAACTACTATTCAACACTCCTTAGAAGTGTCAGATCACCCTGACTTCCATGCTACACTTTACAAAGAAACCCAAGCTCCTGATGTCAATGCTTTTTACTGCTCTCTGGTTGATCTCAGTATACTAAACAGAAGATGCAACATTAATCTTACCTCTTTCTAAACAGAAATGAGAACTGTTCAGAAAAAAAAAGTTTCATGAAATAGCTATCATTCCTATCTCTGCTAAACTTAGGAATTGGCTTCTATATGAAACCTAACTGCTAATGTTGTCACCAGCCAAACATACCAAGCTAATGACAGCATTTGAGAAGTATTATAGTCATATCATTATCCTTGAAAGGCCATTGGGAACTTTAGTGATTATGCTCATTAGTAATAAACTCACAATTGCATTTTGAGATGCCCATATTGTATCTGACCATGCAAAAAAGTACATGTGGGGAGCTACCAGTGAGACAAAATTCGGAATGCTTACAGATGAATTTTCTCCTCTGTTAATCAATCACCTACAGTAATGAAGAAAATGTATCAAGATTTACAAACACTTACCTTCTGATTCCCTATGGGTTCACATAGTTCAGGGAAAAGTTAACTATCCTGTAACCATAGGAATCACATGGCTACAATTCACATGTCACTAGAAGATTGTGTTGCTACTGAAAATAACTATTGTATTCCATCCCCCTTGACACACACTGTTGTTATTCAACCTTCATGTAGATCTAATCATAAGAAATGTTGTGTAAATATTCCACTACCTGATTAAGATCAATATGTCAACATTTGTGACTTAATTAAAATAATCAACTTCAACAAGTACAAGCAGTCTAAGTCAAAACTCATTAAAGAAAATGACACCTCCCAACTCTACTGTAATGGTCATGTCCCACTAGTGCATGTATCTCAAAAGGGAAAACCTATCTCTGAACAAATTGATTACATTAAATCAAGTATCTCCAAGCTACCAACACAAACTTTAATTTTATTCTCTGGCATTGGTGACATTATGTGATCTAACTTAATTCAGGAAACCTTACAATATTATGACATCTCAAAGAGAATTGAAATCATCACAATGATGAGAGGAAACATCACTGATCCAGAAGCAATGACCAAGGAAATTGTTTCTAGTAACATCTCAATATTTTTTGACAAGAATAAGAATCATTCCAACTTACTGAATATTGTAACATCCTCTACCAGGCATTACCACTGTTTATCCTTTGTTACTGTATAACATTAGTTGTGTCTTTGTGGGTAGGGATTTACTGACTAGATACTGTTTAGCTTTTGTTTCTCTGTTAACATAACATAACTAGATTTAACTATTCACTGTTTAGGTGACAAAGCCATACAGCAATCTCTCCAAAGATCAGTAGTGGGCATCTGCCTAAAGCTGATCTCCACATCCAGTTTCACCAGTCCATCAGCAATCCATTTGGTTGAGTTCCACCTCTCAGCTCAGTGATATAACTCATGTGTACCCTATCCTAGCTCAGTGTATGCTCAAGACAAGGCATGATTCAACTTAGACTCTATTTTGTAAAAGTGTTTCATAAATGTGCAACCAGACTTGTTACTAGCTGCTTAGCTATTATTACATGTAGCCATTACCAAAATATATTGGCTTTAATAAATGGTTTAATATTAAGCAGCTTCCTAACCTACATTTATAAATCAGTACATGTTCAGTTGCTATATCAGTCATTTTATAGTGACTAATTTGGATCTGAAATAGTAATAATTTATTACCTAGTTTTTGGTCATTAAAATGTATTTTGAATTCATTTATTTTAATACATGTACTGAATGATCACTAGTCAACTAAACAAGAGAAAAACCCCTATACCTAACCTAAGTGCACTTTCATGGTCTGGCACAAAGAACCTAGAATCAATCTTGATGATAGATCCAGACCACTACTAAACACAACTCATTTAGCTTGACTTTGTAATAACTAATCAAACCATATTAACAAAACAAAATAAGAATTCTGAATAAAATTCTTTATCAATTGCTTACAAGGTTTTGAATCTATTTATAGCAAATTTGGAAAAGTTCCTGTTGATTTCAAATTTGAACTATTGTCTGCCAATATGGCGGCTAAAATAATGGAAGTGATTTCACCCCTTTGTTTTGTAAAAAGTATTGTCATCAACAGACACTAATCTCTTAAAGTTGACACTTATTGTTTCTTGGTTGCATGATACAAATTAATCTAACTGATCTAATAATTTATAATATTGCTAATCATTATTCTTCTTCAATCTAATTATCTTTCTGATTTGACATTAGCAGCTTAGTTGATTTGGATGATGATACACACCCTCCTCAGCTTGCATTATTTTTAGAACATTCTCTATGTACTAGTGTGTCCACTTTTTGGACTATTGATTCAGCCTCCTGATCCTTGCATTTGGTGGTTTCAAATTCAGGTTGCTTAGTCATCTTCAGGACTGCCTCTCTTTCTGTTGTAACTGTGTTGGCACATTTTAAGATTTTTGCCTCCCAGATGTTGGTGATTGGTGTGATCTCTCTTAGCTCATTAATTTTTTGTGAGAATACTTCATAATATTTTTGATAGAGCTGTATGCCTTTGAATCCAATCATTAGTGTCATCTGCACATCAGCCCTGCTCATATGGGCTAGATCTTCTCTTATCTGGTTGTCTGGGTAAAAGAATGTGAACACCTTTCTTAGACTCCATGTATTTGCCACATCCTTGCAAAAGAAGCTGATATTATCCATTACTTCTTGCTTGCTTATATCATTAGGATTGTTTTTGTTGATTCTCATCATTGTCATGATTTCTACTCTTTTTGTGACATTGTAGTAACAGTATTTTCATTCCCATATATCTGTCCAAACAATATTGTTTACCCCAGAGAATAACATAATTGCCTTCAGCTTGTAGTTTTCTATCTCTTTTCTGAGGTCTTGTAATTGTGTATTGATGGGTTTCCCCTGTGTATACAGCTGGTATGGCATTATTGTTGCTTTGATGCACACTCTTTTTCTTGATTATATAGTTCTCTCCAAGGTAGTGTCTGAGGAGGCATGTAGCTGTGTCATCCATAAAGGTAATCAGCTGGTGCTCAGTTCACAGTCCATGGTCTGTGAATCTGTGCTAATAGTTTCTACTGAATTACCCATGAATCAGTTCACAGTTACTCCTATTGGCACTTGACCAGTTGTGGTTCCTGTGGGGATAGCATCAGCCTTGAATTGCTTTTGCATCTCCATGGTTCTTCCACCACTTACACCTTCCCCTGCAACTCCAAGTGTCTCACCACCCTTGAATCAGCATCATGGACTCTCATAAGGAAAGTTGTGCTGCTTTTCACCAGTTTTGTGCATGAACTTGAATTGGCCATACAGATCCCTGGTGGGAGAGGCTTTTGTCCATTGGTCTCCCTGCCCTTGAATCATGCTTGGGGACTACAAGGATGCCTTCTCACTCTATGTTGTCTATTCATTGGCTCTTCATTCTTGTCCCTTCTGCCCTGGAGTCAGCATCTGGGTTGAGAACTTCTGTGAACTCTCCTTCTCCTGTTCATTGTTGAGAGTTCTTCTGATTGTTGGGTTCTGCACACTCTCTTCTTCATTGGTGGGTGCATCAATTTATTCTATATTCCTAATTTCAGTTAGAAAATTTAAGTCCCATATTTCAGGGTCATATATAGATTTATTTCTCACTGTCCTTTGGGTCAGCACTCTCTCTCTTGTGTTTTCATCTCTAATATCTGCTGTGAATTCCTCATCAAATCCCTCTTCATGTAGACTATCTAAATTGTACATGTCATATATAATTTTGTTGCTGTTAATTCAGCATATCTTGAATTCAGTGTTGTTGTCTATGTTTGTTTCTTTGATATCCGCCATTGTTCTCTTCAAATTTTGAAAATGCAAGTCTATTATTATCTAGCATGTATTCATTGTTTGGTAGTGTTTGTGTAATTGTGTGTGGGCTGGACCACACTGTTTTTAGTTTCTGGACTTGGTTTGTGTCTGTGAGTTTCATCAGTATGAGCGTGTATACCTTATCTCCTACCTTATGTGTGCGCCCATAGATTTTTTTATTATAATTCTGTTGCTGTCTCACTGCTGATTTCTTAATGTTGTGACACATTGTCTTGTGAATTCCTGTGATTTGCTTCCTTAGTTGATTTACATACTCATTGTCTAAGCTTTTGCTGTAGTTAGTATATTGCATTGATAGCAGAGTTGTTGCCTCTCTTCCAAACATTGCATTAAATGGTGTGACTCCTGTTGTTCTGTGTACTGACGTGTTATAGTAGTATTCAACCATCTATATGACTTCTCTCCATCTATTTCCACATATTCTTAATGTTGCCACTCTGATCAATTTAATTAGTGTCGATTTAACCTCTCAACTGCTCCATTAGCCTGTGGGTGGTATGCTGTTGTTTGTTCACTTGCTATTTCCATGAGCTTTGTCCGTTATTATAGTTTCCATTGGCCTGAGTCATAGAATCAATTCCTTCAATACTAGTTCTGCTGTGGTTTCTGCTGTTGTATTCTTCATTGGGATCATCCTTTTATATTTCATGAAATTATCCACCATTACCAATAGGTATTGGTAGCCTTCAGCATCCTTCAGCAGCATTTCCAGATCTATATGGACTATCTCATTTGGTTGTGTTGCAATTATTTTCTCCAGTGGCGCCGTTTGTGTTGGGAAATGTTGTTTATTGTGTAATAAGCATGTTGTGCATTTGTTAATTATGTCTTCCATGACTTTCCTCACCACTGTTGTTATAAATCTTGTGTTGAAGGTTTTTTTTGTTTGCATGATTCCCAAAGGCCTTTCTCATGTATTTTCCTTATCAGTTCCCTTTTGAAAAAATCTGGTATTGCTATTCTATTGTTGCTGGATTTAACATATAACAGTCTGTTCTTGTTTATTTTCCACTTATAATGCTTGTAGTATCCTGCCATAAGTTTGATAGTGTTGTTCAGGGCTCTCTTAATTTTCTTATTATTTCACTGAGGATTATGTCCTCTCTCTGTCCACTACTTCTTGTTTGGATATCTCTTCTCTCATCAGTATTGGTAGGACAGCTTGGCCTTTTTTGTCCACATTAATTTCCAGCAATCCCTCATATTCAATATGTGGCAGAAATTGAAATTGTTCCTTCTCTCCATCCAGTTTTGCTGCGTCTCTTTGATACTCTGGCAATGACGTCCAGAAATCTGCATTGTTGTGTAGGGTGCCTTCCTATGCTTGATTGAGAATGTAAATTCGTTCAATTATTCAATCCATCATGATTTATCTCCAGAAAACTTTTTAGCCATGCTAATCTGCTGTTGTCCATGCACACTCTGAATTCTCTACTGATCAAGAAATGCTGAAACTTCTTGATGCTCTTGATCAATGCCAGACTTTCCACTTTGGTTGACCTGTAATTTTCCTCACTTGCTATTAGCTTTCTACTAAAAAATTGGATAGGGACCTCTTTTCCATTTTTTATTTGTCCTAATGTGGCTCTGATTGCCACTTTGCTTGTGTCACAATCAAGTATGAACTGTTTGTTATAGTCTGGCATGTTGAGGGATGGTAATTTCTCCAGTTCTTCTTTGATGGTATCCAACTCCTCCTACTCCTGCCAGGTCCAAATGAACAGTACTGATTTTCTCATTAGTCTAGTCATCTTTGATGTTTTACTGGCTATGTTCAGAATGAAGGTACTGTAATAGTTGAAAAATCCCATTATTCTTTGTACATCTTTCTTGTTGTTGGGTTTTTATATTTTTCAGATCATCTCTCTAGCATTATCCTTCATACATATCCTGCCTTTCTCAATTGTTCTCCCCAAGAATACTATTTTTCCTTTAGAATGTCACATTTGATTCCATTAATGTGAAGTCCTGCATTCTCCAGTATTGTTAGCATTCTTCTAATTTTTTGAGATGTTCTTGGATTGTGTCACTGGTTAGTATGATGCCGTCTATATATGCATTGACTCCTTCTTCCATTCTATGTGTCTTATTCTTTAGCACCTTTGTGATGTATCTCTGGAGGGTCACTGGTGTTTTGCATAGTCTGAATGCCATATATATCCACTCATGCAGCCTGTATGGTGTTATGAATGCTGTTTTCTCAATATTGCCCTCTTCCATCTTTACCTGTCAGTAGGCTTTGCATAAATCTAGTGTTGTGAAGTATTTATGCTTGCTTGCTTTGTAGAGCATGTCCTCTATCTGTGGTAAGGGATATGAATCTTTCTTCATCACCTCATTTAGTTTGTGAAAGTCTATGCATAGGCAATATTTATCCCCTTGTTTCACAAACACCATTGGTGCTGCATACAGTCTTTCACTCAGGTGGATTATCTTATTATCAATTAGTTCTTCCAATATATGATTGTATTCATCTTTCATTTGTTCTGGCACTCTTCTGACTGGCAGCTTGATAGGTTTGTCCATTGTCATGACTATTCTATGTTTTTCTCCCACTGCTTGTCGCACACTTATTTCTCTGGAATTGGATATATGTTTCTGCTTTTCCAACAATTCCCTGAGTTTCATGATTTCCTGTTCTTCCAAATGTGGGTAGTCTTCATTCTTTATCTCAGGTGTTCTGTATATGTTTTCTTCTTTTGCTTTCATCCCTATGCCTTTGTGTTAGCCTTTAGGAGTACTTGTGACTTTGATGGTGTTTGTCCACTTGCCCTTAAGTTGGCCATGTGAAGTACTATCTGATTTATTTGCAAGTCCTTGAATCGACAGTGCAAATTACTTGCTCCATCATTGTCTCCAATTGCCTTCCAAATCAGTTTAATGTTGGATTTAATTTACTTTCCATATATCCTTATTTGGGATTTCTTTAGATTAACATTTCAGTTCATTGCATTAAGGATTGGTATTCTTCCTTTTCTGTGTTTGACTGTGCAAATGCTAGATGGCATTGATACTCTTTTAGTGTTAATGCCTTTGTTGTCATATAGCATTATGTCAGCTGTTATTGCTTCTTCCATTTCTATCATATGCATCTTCCATTGATGCAGCTGTAAATTGATGTCTTCCTACAATTCAAATATGATCATTTTGTGTTTCCCTTGTTTTTCTTTGATTTCCATTTCTTCCTCTCTCACCTTTATGGTTCTATTTGCGTAATTGATGACACACCCATTTCTTGTCAAGAAATTGTCGCCCAGAATGACTTCATATGTCAACAGCGAATTGTGTGTCCACTACTATCAATGACTGTTTGAACATCATATTAGCAATTCTCATCTGTACTGCATTTATCATACCTTTTGTGTCAATATATTCTCCTGATGCATTGATTAATCTTTTGTTGCAACTATTCAAGTCTTCACATTTGAAACCTAGCTTTTTAGTGCATTCGTCTGTGATTATTGATGTTGCTGCCCCAGTGTTGATTGTCACTTTTGTCATTACTCCATTGATCACTATTGTAATTGTGTTTTTTGTATTGAGATTTGTCAGGATCATTATCAATGCATAGTTTTTATGAGTCAGCGCTGTGATTAGTTTTCTGACTACTCATCTGTTGGCAATGTTTCATCCATTTTGTTTTCTGTTTACAGTATATTTTCTTCATCATAATATGCTTCCTTGTCTCTGATGACATTTATTTGTTTTGGGTAGTCAGGTTTTTTATGACCCTTTTGTCTGCAGCCAAAGCACTTGACATCTTTTTCTCTCACCTTTCTCATTTGTCCATCTTTCCCTTAAACTTTTATGATTTTCTCTGATTTTGTATCATTGCATGTTTTGTTTGGTGGACGTGGTTTGAGATTGTTTCTCCATGTCAGTGCCTCTCTGTGCCAAATGGCTTTTCGTACATTGTTTTCAATGGTTGCCTGTATATCAACTGCCTTTCAGATCATTCTTTTTAGCTTGTCATCTATGTTGCACTTTATTTCAAACTGTGTCCTGATACTTTCTGGCATTCCTTTGCAGATATGTGAGAATAGATTGTATTTGGAATATATGTTTTCCCTTGAGCTCAGCATTAATAGACGTTTGACTTGTTGGATGTAGTTCTGGATGTCATCAGTTTTTTTATTTTGGTTGCATTTAGGATTATTTGGTATTGATTTTTAAAACTCTCATTTTCATAGTAGTTTATAAAATCTCCAATTAGTAATTCATAATTCCTCTTTATTTCTGCAACCAACAACAGGTAATGTTGTTAAATATAATGGGAGTCTTGCTGCTGCTGCTGCTTGCTGACTCACTTTCCATTCTGCCATCATTAACTCAAACATCTGCAACCACTCAACAAATGTCAGGTTGTAGCTGTCCACCCTTCCATTGAACTTTGGTAGTGTTGCCTTACAAGGTATTGTGTCATTGGTTGGTAGTTGTGGTAGAATTGAATTCTCATACTTAGGTTTATTGTGATTCTTTATTGTGTCTTCCTCTTGTAATTGTGTGGTTACTGCTTTTGTAATCTTGTTTATAATTTTCTGTTTCTTGGCATCTGAGTCTTTGTCCAATTCCTCATATATTACTTCTTTGTTAGCTGGTATGTGTGGTGCTTGCAATTTGCTCCTGTAGCAAGCTCAGTTTGTCCTTTAGTTGCTCTAGGTCTCCTGCTTATAAGTCATTGTCCTCTATGAACTGCTTGTTTGTTTTTTCCAGTTGCTGATTTTTTTCCCTGCCATTGTTGATTTTGTTCTAAGAATCTTTTGTTTGATTCATATAGTTGATGTGGGAGGATTTTGATCTCATTTTGGAATAATTTGCTTTGCTCATCTAGTTGCATTTCCGTATTTAACTTGATTTTGCTCAGGATGACTTTGTTTTGTCATTCCATCTGTTTAACTTTGTTTGTTAATTGCTCTATTTCATTCCTCAGAAGTGCTTCATTCTCTTGGCTTCTTCTTAGCATATTGATTATCTCTTGAGGGTTCGTCTCTGGGGGTGAATGTAGGGACTGTGGTTCTGTGTTGGGAGATGAATTTTCACCAGAATATGGTGATGATTGCTTTGTTCTAGGGGTTACTGCCCTAGGTGCTGTTTTCTTTGCATGCCTTTCTTTCCTTTTGTCATATTTTCCTTTGGTTCATAGTGGTACTCCTTCTTGATCATGATTCCAGGATCTTGTTAATGTGCACTGGTTTGGATTTTAGGTAGCTCTCTTTGTTGACTAGTTTGGTTTTCATGTAGTTGTCCTGTTGCTTAATTTCCACTCTCACTTATAGATCTTGTCACAGTGTGCAGATTGTTCCACTGAATGTTTCTCTAGTAAAATAACTTCTTTTCTAGGTTGTTGTTCTTGGCTGTCACAGTTGCCATGTAACATCCTCTACCAGGCATTACCACTGTTTATTCTTTGTTACTGTATAACATTAGTTGTGTCTTTGTAGGTAGGGATTTACTGACTAGATACTGTTTAGCTTTTGTTTCTCTGTTAACATAACATAACTAGATTTAACTATTCACTGTTTAGGTGACAAAGCCATACAGCAATCTCTCCAAAGATCAGTAGTGGGCATCTGCCTGAAGCTGATCTCCACATCCAGTTTTACCAGTCCATCAGCAATCCATTTGGTTGAGTTCCACCTCTCAGCTCAGTGATATAACTCATGTGTACCCTATCCTAGCTCAGTGTATGCTCAAGACAAGGCATGATTCAACTTAGACTCTATTTTGTAAAAGTGTTTCATGAATGTGCAACTAGACTTGTTACTAGCTGCTTAGCTATTATTACATGTAGCCATTAGCAAAATATATTGGCTTTAATAAATGGTTTAATATTAAGCAGCTTCCTAAGCTACATTTATAAATCAGTACAAGTTTGGTCACTTTATTGGTCATTTTATAGTCACTAATTTGGATCTGAAATAGTAATATATTACCTAGGTTTTGGTCATCCAACCATATTTCAAATTCATTTATTTTGATACACATACTGAATGATTGCTAGTCAGCTAAACAAGAGAAAAACCCCTAAACCTAACTTAAGTGCACTTTCATGGTCTTGCACAAAGACCCTAGAATCAATCTTGATGATGGATCCAGACCACTACTAAACACAACTCATTTAGCTTGACATTGTAATAACTAATCAAACCATATTAACAAAACAAAATAAGAATTCTGAATAAAATTCTTTATCAATTGCTTACAAGGTTTTGAATCTATTTATAGCAAATTTGGAAAAGTACCTGTTGATTTCAAATTTGAACTATTGTCTGCCAATATGGCGGCTAAAAATAATGGAAGTGATTTTGCCCCCTCATTTTGTCAATAGTATTGTCATCAACAGACAATAATCTCTTAAAGTTGACACTTATTGTTTCTTGGTTGCATCATACAAATTAATCTAACTAATTTAAAATATTGCTAATCATAATTCTTCTTTGATCTTATTCTCTTTCTTATTTGACATTAGCAGCTTAGTTGATTTGGATGATGCTTTAAATTCTTTTATCCCAATATGGCAATCACAGAGGATGACACTTGTACTTCAGATGGTGATGCAAAACTCACAATGCTAATTGCTATTAAGGGATATAGATTATATCTTAAGTTTTACTCTTTGTTTAAAAGAAAACTTAACATACTTTGCAATACTATTCTGATCTCTGATCAAATGGAAAACCCTTGCTTATAGCTAGACAACTGGAACTCTTTGCCATAGTCCATTTTCCCCACAATAATAACATTTTATAACATTATTTGCTGCTGAAAGTGTTTCTTCTTGAGCTGAAACATGTGTGTGCTTGTTTGTTACACTTGGAATATGAATTTCTTTTAAGAATATTGGTTTTGTATCCATTTTTAACATCTGCAAGAATTTGGCTACTTTGAGCCCAGCCTCAATTTTCATGTGCTATCATGATACACTCTGCCAATGGTTTCATTTCAATCAATAACCTCTGTCAAATTTTGTTGCACAAAGTGTTTTCTACCAATTGTTCTCATAACATATCATCATAGCATCAAAAGAACACATACATGTAGATGCTAATTCACAAAGGCTGGTAATATATTGATTTCTCATTGTCTTTGCATGTAAAATCTGTATCACTCTGCCACAATGTTTCTATTGGGTACAAAAGTCTGTTTCAATCAGCTTAGGAATGCAGTAAGCAATAGAGCATCATATTCTTGTTGAGTCATCATAGCATAAAATATTCATTCTCCTTCATTTCATAACAACTGCTTTCGTGACTTTCACATCTTCATTATCCAACTTTCCTGCAGTAAATAATGTAGGTAATGATTGTTCAAATCTTTCAAATTGCACAGGTGGTTTGCTTGAATTAGACAAAAACAGCTCTGGTTGATGAACAGCAAAGTTGTTTTGTATCATCTTTATTCATTACAAAATAAGTTTATTTGGACTTTATAAACACCCAAAAATTCTTTTTTATACTCCTGTTGACTGTGCCATGTAATGTTCAACCAAAATGGTGGTTGCTTTGTTCTGTACTCAACTGTCTTATGTACAATACAAACTTAAAGAATAAAACTGTTTGTTAACATAGTAGGTTACAGCCTGTAAACAACAAATTTTATGTATATGCTACTAATTGACAGTTAAAGGGAAGCTATTAAAGAATTTGGTCTTTAGGGGATTGCTCCTGAATTGGACTTATTATAGTTAATTCTCCTATCTTTCTAACCAATTGTATCATGTGCTTAATAAGTTGAATCTGCGGTATATGTACTTTCCCACAGTACCAGGAAGACTTAATTCATTATTTCTTTAGACAGGAATGGGCAATGCTCCAGGCTTGCTAAAGTTCCAAAAACGAATGGTGTATCTCATGATCTAAAAAGTTCGCCCTCCCTTTCTTTAAGGTATTCTTGCCATAGCTACTACACTTGAGGCATCTCAATCAACCTAATGCTTTCAACCTAACCGTAAAATCTTGGTAAACTTGGCTATTAAGCACTATGCTAAACTTGTGGCCATTTTACCCAACTTTGAAATGTTCATACAAAACGGATAATAATCTTAAAATGCGTTAGCATGGCCCACCTAGTTTTTGGAGCATACTTATATATAGTGAGGCATAATCAATGAATAAAAAATTACCTCTGATTGAATCCTGTGAACAGTGTAGTAAATTCAACGAATGTGGATTTCAATTTATAAACCACTTTGTGAATGCCATGCATAATTAAGAGAAGAAGTAATTTAAAGTTCTAAATTACGTTATTATATTCTGATGATATGTAAAGATCAGATTTTACCTTAAACTTATGGGCTTTGCAAAGTTCGCATACTTGCAATGCAATAGTCTTTCCCAATGTTTATTACTAAACCAAATTAATGACGACTTCCATTTAAATATAATCTAACACTCAATATGGGTCAATACGTATCTACTAATGATGCTACTGAAAAAGGAGTAAAAGTATTGACAATAACAAATATACATCACTTGTTTTTATACATTTTCTAAAGCGTTTGATTCTATAAAATTATGATATTTTATTTACAAAACTCAAGCAATTATACTTTTCCAATCACAGGTTAACTCTTATAGCGAATTATTTAATTAATCAAAAATAGGATTGAAATTAAGAAAGGTCTTCCACAGATAATTATGTAGCATCATCCGTGACTAAGTCGAGTTGTGTTCATAGTTTATTTCACTCATTAGGGCACACATAACAAACATAGTTTTCATGAGATTGAGCTGAGTTGGAATCACAATGGATCGAATCTGTAACTACGAAATGGATGGAGTTGTTGGCAGTTCTGGTGAACCTGTTATGATCTCAGTGACTTGGCGTTGGGCAAGTGCGCCCAGAGATTTCAGTACTCTTCAATCGATGAAGTATCTAAACAATACTACTTACTAATTGTTATTGGAACATCTGTTAGTGCAGTGTGGAATATACAATTAAAGGACAGAAGAGGAAACTTAGATAATACTTACCCCGTGATAGCTGGCGCTGATCCCTGGATTGATTCTCTAAATAGATTATCTAGCTATGAAGTGTTAG
>CABFPE010000407.1:737006-747633 GCA_900660155.1 Hofstenia miamia | reverse complement strand
TATATATATATATATATATGTTTTTCACACGTTTTACATCAAATTACTTACTAGCAACTTCTATTGGGCTATAAAAACTCACACAATCTATATGCTCTGATACTCTGCGGAATGATGTACTGTAATATGAGAATTTATATTTTCATTTGTAGTACAAAAACTATTTAATATTTCAACCCTGAAAAATCAAAATTCTTGCAATTAAACGTAATCTGAGTTTATTGTAACATACATTGCAGGAAATCCGCTTTGCATTACACTTTGCTATTCAATTTAAAATCTTTTTGAGAAATCGCGCCTAAAATCAGTGTAAATCTTCTGTATGCTATCTGAAATTTCCAGTACTTACTCTCATTTGTGTTTTGTTGTATCAATGATGTATAAAAAGTTTTTGATTTAAATAAATAAACAAGTAGCAATTGAAGAATAATTGTCAGACTGCAAAACGTCCCAGTTCTGTCAATAATTATAAGTCATTTACATTTGAATGGGCAATATCATTCAAACTTATGTTTTTCTAATATTGGGTTGATCGTAATATAAATAGTAAATTCAGTTATTATGATAAATTCTATTACATTTAAGATGCATTTTATTTTAGAAATCCCTGTTTGAAATGAACCAAAGTAAGTTCTTAATTATTAAAGTCAATATTTTTAAATACTATGTCAACTGTGTATAAAAACATAGTTGTCTAAGAATATGAAATGTAGCTGTGTTACACTGTGGTAAGGCAGTGTGCAATTTATGAACTAATTAAGCCTGTGGAATAAACCATCCGCAAAAGAATTAGTTTGTATATTTTTTGGAAATTATCTAAAACTGTTCCAACACCACAAGTCATGACAAATTGTGCTGATCATTTGCAAAAGTTGAGGGATGATATGCAAATAGGATTTCAAAATGTGATCAAGAAAAATCAGCAAAAATGGCACATTTTGATGCCTTAAATCAGGAAAACATTGACCCAATCATAGCTGTAGAACTTCTTGATAAGGTTGTTCCATACTTGATCAGTTTTCCAACCATCTGGTTGGTTGAAGCTGGATTTTCTGCTGCAAATGTTGTAGCAACAAAGAAATGTGATTTGCTACAGATTGAACAGAGAGGAGACTTACACCTGATGCTGAAACAAGATTTGGAAGTTGATTTGGATAAACTGGCACACAGACCCCAACCACAATGTAGTTGTTAATAGAAGCCTACATTTACTGAAACATTTTGCTTTTGTAAATTAAATGCATCTTTCATTGCACAATGTCTAATTTTTTTCATGTTTTTTGAAATTATATTTAATGCTCTTATTTGCACTGCAAGAAAAAAAGTTTGAGAAGCACTGATTTAGGTAAGAACAATTTCAACACTTCAGTTTCTGACTCTATTTCAACACCACATGGTCTCTGGCTGACACCAAATGATCACAATGTAATTCAAGAGCTTAAATAAAGTATCAATAGTTTTACTGCTTCATTTCTAGAATCATAATTTCTTTCTCACTTTATCTTTACAGTTGTTTGTACTTCACCTCTACACAATAATAAAGATACAAAAACATATTTGCCTTTTTAGCTTTTTTATCCTTATTCTCAAATTGCTTTTTGCTCTATACATGTAATGAAAATGCATGACTGCTCAATAATTAACTTCTAGCAATCTGCATCCCTACTCTCATTCAGGGTGAGGCCCTGCAAGGTTACCTTGAAGGCCAGTTAACCCCTCTGGAATTCTTATGCACACTAGGTTTTCATTATTTTCATAATTAAATTTAATAAATGCCAATAAAAAATAACCTGACATTAGAGTGAAGATTAATGGTATTAATTAGAATCTCTGAGCTAATATACTATTGAATTGAGCACAATTTGTCATTGTAAACTGTTATTAAAAGCTTTCATTTAACTGAATCATTTGTGAAGATCTATTATTTTGAACTAAACCAACCCAACTGCACTGTATGCAGTGATACAATAGCAACCATTATTTAGACAAGTGTGATTAACACTTGCACATAAATGTTAATGATCCTCATGATTTTAACTGATTTCAATTTATATCAAATTCACAAACCATACCTGCCATTCAATTCTTTCAATTTTCCTGAGCTTTTTACAATTTATCAAACAGCTAAAAGGAAATTAATAATATATCATCAATTTGTTAATAAGTTACATGCGCCCTCTAGTGCAAACTAATTCAGCATTAAGAGGAGTCCTGCCAATGACACATAAGCTAGTTTTATCAACTTCCTTGAGAACTCTTCACTCTAACTGTGCATTTGTGAAAATTTAAGTTGTTTGGTTTGTCTTGTGACAGCTTATGTTGTGGTACTTGTGTAACTTTTATATTGTAGATAAGTGGGATCTTGCAAATGTCTATTAAGAGAGTGTACTTGTTTCTTAAACTTCATTTTTCATATAAATATCACATAATGACTCACATGCAGATGTAATCCTTTCAAGGCAGTAATAAATATCATCAGCATGTCAATGTTACTTTGACATGCGTCTTCTCTGTTGAATTTTGAGTTTGGGCAAAAATGAGTAAAGATGTCCCATAACAACATCCCTGGAGAAACTGAGTCTTAGAATATTGATATGTACTACAGTATATTTTCTTATGTTAACTGATCAGGATCCAATAATCTAGCTCTTATCACCATCATTATTTCAACAAAATGGCCAACTTCATAATATCAGTTGTCCAAAATACATCATTTATTCCTGAAAATATAATTAATACATGTGGGTCTACCTCTTTGATTACATTTTTAATTCTCAGCCTTAAATTTCACAAGCTGTGAGCTTACAATCTGCAAATACTCTTTCCTTATTGTCTCCATCAATTAAAACTTTTCTTGCTTCCCAGTATATGGATTTTTCATATGTCTCACTGCATCTTAATAGGCAGCTCTGCATAGTCCTTGACTCATCAACAATGTAATTATCACTCTTCAATGACACTGATGTTTAGGGATATCTCTCCCTGCAATTTCTCTTTACTCTTCTCATTTGTAACTTGCTAAGGCCAGCTTCACTGATATGCCTCAGTGCTAGCATCAAATTCTCATTAAAAGATCATTTGATTTCTTTTTGTTGATTCTACATCTTGGCTATCATTCCTAAGCAGAGTTCTAAGATTTGAATTATAGATATCTGGGTTGTAATTTAGTTTTATGCTTTGCAGCTCAATCAGGTAGTACAGGTTGATGTAAATCTCCTTTATTTTTGTCCTCATAGTGTGGCATCAGCTGGTAGTTGTTATTATTTATCAACCATACCTTGAGCTTTTCTTGTTCATGACTGGTTGTTGTAATATTTGTACATATTGTAAATAGCAATGTATATAAAGAACAAAGTGTTTGTAAATAGGAGATAGTTTGAACTGTATTCTCTTCTTGTTCACTAGATACACCCCTGTGATTCTACAACAGGGACTGTCACATTCTTCTTTTATCCAATTCTGGCATCTCATAATAATAACTTCAATTCCATTCTACTATTTCATATTCATATATCATTATTGATTATAATGCTATTGATGCTTTTTATAGTTCATTTTAAATTTTCAAAATTTACAACATTACATGTCTTGAGTAAATAATTGTTTCAATCCAAATTTTATATGATAAGGACCACTCTGTTTAGTTTTGAATTTTCACTGTTGGTTCTTATCCTTTGTAGGTTTGGTTTGACAGTATATTTAAACCATATCATCAACCTCATGTGGCTTACCATGCACCATTTTATTTTAATTGCAATCTTGTTGAACTCCACTTTTCTTTGTATTAGAATAAATGGTTTTTTGGATTTCTTAAAGATTTCTCATTAGTTTGTTAACATATTTCTTATCAGCTACTTCATTATAATTATTAAACAACATCTGAATAGGTATTTGACTCTGTAAATTATACATGATTTAAATTGAGTTTACTTTCTAGTCTTGTGTACTGAAGTATTGTAAAAAAAATTGACTATTGGTAAAAGTTATTGCCAATATTTACCCCCTACTCTGAATGGAACTACATTAAATAATTTAATTAAAGTATAATTTAGCCATTAAACTGCCCTATTAGACTTGGGATAATATGCTGTTATTGTATTATGAAATACCTCCATATTTTCCATTAATTATTTGAATAATATACTCTTGAGATTTGGACCTTTATCCATAATTGGTTGGATCTTGGAACCAAATCCATTCATTCATTAGTGCTTCTGTGACAGCTTTTGCTGTCATACTTTTCAATGGTATAAAGCAAATGTATTTTGTAAAATCATCCACAATCACCCACACTTTATCATATCCTTAGTCATCTAAGAATAATTTCTCTACATCAGCATGAAATATTTCAATAGGCTACTCATCTATGCTTTTAGTCAATTCTGCACTTTGTTTATTGAAATTCACACACTTGCCAAAATGACAGGTTTCACATTTATCAATTATGTCTTTTACAACATTTTGAACACTCATACACATATACCTGTTATTAAAAGTCATTTCTGTCTGTGTGATTCCCAAATGTCCTCTCATGTACTTTTCTAACTAGATTGTGTTTACAGTAATCAAACACAGTGAGTCTATTATTCTGACTAGCAGGATATAATAACCAGTCTATCATCAATTTAAAGTTATATTTCTAATAATACTTTAGTGAAAATTTGCTCAATGGTGCCTGTTAGTGCCTATATCTTTTTATTATTTTTTTCCCACACTGGGTCTCTCTCCTGATATTGGATGATATCTTCTTTAGAAATTTCCCCCTTCAGGATGAATGGTAATATGGCTCAAAACTATCTATTAGCATTAATTTCTTGCCCATAGTACATAGTTAGTAGAAATTCAAACTTATAAGCCTCCCTTCAGGTTTCCCTAATTCTCTCTCACATGGCAGAAGTACTGTCAATAAGTTATTATTCATAGGAAGAGTTCCTTTTCAGTGTTTTATCTCAAAATAAAAATCAGTCAAATACTCTATCCACCAGGCCACTATACTGCTTTGATCCCCTGAGAACTTTTTTAGCAATGACAGACCACTAGTTTCTACTATTATAATAAAATGTCTTCTTTGCAAAAAATATCAAAAGTTTTTTTCAGAATGTCTTCTAACATCAACATCTCTAATTGCGTGGACACATAATTTATCTCACTTTAGTGTATTTTACAGCTAAAAAATTTTAAATTACATCAGGCATTCTCCCCCATTATCAATTAGACAGATGGTCACATATATTGCTGCAGTACTTGCATCACAGACTATTGTCAACAGTAGATTGTTTTTGTTGTATTTAATTACAGCACTTTCTTTAGATGTTGTTTTATTACTTTCAATTCAGTCTCATGGCTTATAGTCCAATCAATTATGGCATTCTTCCTTAATAAGTTTTGTCTTTCCTATGCAGTTCAGAATAAAAAACCTGCTGAAATTTAGAAATCCTATAATCTACTGGATATCCTTCTTGGTTCATGGTGCCTTGATCTTATCAATGAGGCATTTGCATTATTTTTTATTATAATTAACCCATTACCAATTGACTCTTCACAGAAATATGAATTAGTTTTAAGCAACATACACTAATTTCCATTAACTTTTAATCCTGCTTCTCTTATGATACTTAAGGTTCTCAAAAGCTTGTCCAAATAGTCTTCAATCATGTGACTCACTATTAATATATTGTCAATATAAGCCATCTCACCTGTCTCAATAATTTTGTTCTATTTCTCAGCAATTTCATTATGTAATGCTGAAATGTGGTTGGGATGTTGCAAAACCTGGAGCACATGTAACACCATGAAAAAGGCCATACTGTGTAACAAACACAATTTTTTTTAAATTTCCTAATAGGGCACTGTAATTTAGCTTAGCTTTTCAGTCAATAGTAAGATATTGATTATACAAATTGCCCATTAAATTTTTTTTGAAGTGGACTATTACAGCTCTTTGGTAGGTCTTCAACTGTGCTAATGTAAAATCAAACAGAGAAAACCACTCTGAGAATGTGTGGGAATTTCCCCTACTTTCCCAGTGTTTTTGGAAATGTTGAGACATCTGGTTGTGGCCTCACAAGAAGCATCAAGTAGACAAAATGAATGTGTGTTTTCATGGACTTTCCTGACTAATGTGGTTTTTAGTTAACTGGTATAGCTTCAATTGGAATAAGTACTATGTCTACTATGACCTCTTTGGGTATTGACACTGGTGATAATGACTTATTGATAATGGTTTTGTGAATACCTTTCAGTAAATTCACCTAGTTTGTCCTACACTTGCATAAGGGCATTGTCTAAATCATCCATTGTATTATCCTTGTCTAGTTTTTTCAGATGGTGTCACTATTGTTACTGTATACATTCAAATATTTGTGGCTGTCTGCATCAGTTGCAGAGGATAAACTAATGGTAACCTCATATCATCTCATTATTTTTGAACCAATTTTTGTGGCTCAACTTAGTCCTTTTATATTAGTTCCACTAGATGGTTGACAGGACAATGTCCTTATTGGTACTTGCAAACTTCATCTTTGGATTTCTTATTTTAAAAGATTTACTTTCCAATATTATTTTTTTCTGCTTGTGAATTAGTTCTTATTTTGCTCTCAACAAATCAGACTCAATGGATTACACTTTTACCAGGTATTCTTCATATTCAGCCATTAACTAATGTGATTCAACCAAGGCCTTCTTAGGCTGCTCCCTCCAATACATGACCTCATAGTCAAGTTTAGATTCACAAGAAACATTGGCTTCTTGACAGCTATTGATAGTTTGTCTCAATTACTGTATCTGGACTCATTTTAAATCAGTAATGTTCATCAACTTAATTTTTTCTTGAAGTTCATGCTTATGCTTTGTAAAACTTTTAGTAAGGTCAAAAACCTCTGCAAAAGTGGACTCATAATCAATAAGGGACACAGCTTAGGAAACAGTCAACTGATGTTGAGCTCTAGCTTTGGAACAGATATTCTTGTGTGGTGATATATTCAAAGATTTAGGATCAACTCAACTTCAATGACTGAAGACATTTCAGGGGTACTCACAATACTCAGATTCACCATGATCACTTGAATGAATTCCACAAAGGTTCAAGAGGGAATGAAAACCAATGCAAGAAAACAAGCAGGATCTTATTGTTAAGCTTAGGAGGGCACAGACTTCAATAAGGATGATGTTTACAACAATGGTAAACAACACAAATTTTAACAAGCTAAAAAAGGTAAAAAGACTCAAACAACTAACAAACAATGAAACAATGACCTACATGGACAGACAGGAATAACAAGCTAAAATAACAAAACAACTAAAAAATTAAACTCTTAAAATGGAACAAGTCCAGCTATTGGATATAAGCAAAAAAGTGGTTAATGAGAAATTGAATGGGTCTCCTGACACTTTCTAGTACAACACATACAGGTTTTTTCCAACTAGAGTTACATCTACAAATGTGGCATACACTAGAAATATCTGAAAAATATCTATTTTTGATTGAGAATTTAAATTTTTTGAAAATGCTTTATATTATCTACTTTCCCAGTATTCAGATAAACCACAGCTCAAAAACCTATGAGCAACAACTAATTTTAGCTGTAGCTTTTAGGAAAATTAATGATTGAAACCAATACCAGGTTCAAACCAAAATATCCTGTATTAAAAAACAAGGAAGTGACCTACAGCCTGACTCTGAGGAAGTATTTGATATTTTAAATCATTGTGGAATTGATAAACTTGCACTGGATAATATTTTTCTCTTGGAAAAATCAACTTGCTATAATAGTCAATAGATCAAAATTAGCTGAAAAATACCATACTTTAACATTGATCTTCCTGCTGAACCTTTTTCCCTGTCATTCATGATTGTAAATAATTTAAAGGTTTAAAATTTAAATCATTATTATTCAAGGATTATAGCAGCAGGAAAAAACCAAATTAGTAAATGATGATTTGAATTTCAGTATAGATAACATTTATCAATTTCATCTTGATAGACATCTTAATAATTTCAAGAAATAAGTGGTTGTGGTCTAATATCATTCCTCAATAAAAGGTGGTTTGGAAATAAACTAAGTCATTGAATCTGTCATTAAGTCACTTAGAATTGAATGCAGAATAAAATTTCTTCCATTAGCACATAAAGCTGTAGTTATCATCACAATATACCTGTGCCTGCACCCTCTTGAGTATTTTAACTTGGTAAACCCTATATCTGAGCCAATATATTTATCTGCAATTAGTCAACTAGAGGTTTATTTATCAAATCTTGATTTATACTGTACTTTTTCATATGGAATCATTGGGAAGGTCTGATCATGAGAGCATATTTGTTCTCACTTTAAAAACTTGTAACACAAAACCCAAAAACATGTATACTACTGTTTATGACATGTCAAATGGAAGTATTGAAACTTTCAGATATGAATTAGAAATGACTGTTTGAAATAATCTTTTTAAAAATAAAAATCTTAATCATAATTTACATGAGTTGAAAGTTGTATAAATTATATTAAAAACAGTACAATTTCAAAGAAGCACATTAAGATCTCATCTTTCAATGAAAGAATTAATGACAATGTAAATATCAAATTAGAGCATTTCATAAAGAAGAAACAGTAAGCTATTGTAACAGGCAACAAAAAATTAAGGAATAAAGTGCAAAGGGATATAAATAGAGCAATATTTTAACAGCATAATATTATGAATAATATGACAAAAGATGATCTTTCTAGAGAGTTCAATCATAGAATTACAGAGAAAGAATTAAAATACCTACATTTTGAGAAAGCTGATACTGATAGATTAAACTAATTCTTTGCTCAATTTAATATAGATATTATGAAGGATGAAATATAAATCCAATTTATCAAAGCACTATAGCTGAGAATGTGTTACAAATATTAAAGATACAGCAACTGGTAATAGTGATATGGAATTCAGGGTTTTTGAAAAATGAGCAGATATTCTTTCCTATCTGCATTCTGTAATCTTTTCAAGAGGCCTAAGAACAATTTTTTTCTTAAAACATAAAAAATTGGACTTATCACAGAAATTTTGAAAATTGTGGACAAAAAAGCATAAGACCTATTGTTATTCTGATCTATGTTTGAACAGGGTTGCTCTAAATTTTCTTACATTAGCCTTTAATCATAACAGTGATCCAAAACAATTTGCATATAAACATGGATGTTCTACAAGTGTTTCAATAATATGTCTTGTACATAAAATACTTTCTAATTTATACAACTGAAATTTCATTTTAAATTGTGTTTTCTAGATTACACTTTTTCCTTTACTTCTCTAAATCATAGTAAAACTTTGGCTATCTTGTAAACTCTATTGATGCTTAGATGAAATGGATTAACTGGATCAAAAATTATTTGACTGATTATCAACAATTGGTGAAAGTTGGTAAAATGTGCTTAGAAGTACTTGTTGGGGTACCTCAAGGTGGACCTCTAAATGGGCCACACTTTAGAATATGTATAGATTTTTTCAGAATGATAAGATACAAATACATAAATTGTAGGATGACACTAATATCATTGAAATAATTAAGACTTTAATTGTTATCAAAATGAAATTTAATATATTGAAACCTATTCAGACTGCTTGAATCTCTACTTGAATCCAGGAGATCACATTAATAGGGAGTCTATTTCAGTTACACCAGAAATCAAGTATCTTTGTGTGATAATATAAAAATTTGTGCTGGAAGAGTCATGTAAAGAAATTAATAGAATGTATAAATATGTAAGAGTCACAATGCAAAAATTGCATGCATGTGAAAAGACCTCAATATTGTAGTTTGTATATGAACTTTTTTGTTGAAGAAATACTTTATGAATTTTCAATGAATTATTGTGTTTATGACTCTTATTATTAATATTATGGGACACCACAGTGGTTATCACAAGCTCTCATATATAAAGTTAAAAAAGAAATTTCAAAGGTATACAGGAATACAATGTTGCAGAAGAACTTATTCAATCTAAAGCCAAAACATCTTTGCACAATTTATTTCAAAAGCTTGATAAGGATTTGACTTCAGAAGCTCTATTATGCCTTTTTAAATTAGCAACAGAAAATTCAGAAAACAACTTTGGCACTGCAAATTCAAATTCAAATGATGCTGTTCAATTGGAAGAGATTGTTCTACAGATGTGCCATCAAATAGCATCAGCAATGAATTGCTAACACCTAAGTTCAAAAAGAGTATTACAAAAGAAATCCCAACTGATACTGCATTGCTATGATTAGGAAATTTTGTTCCTAAAAATGTCAGGCCTCAGAACTAAATAAAAAACCACAAGTGTTGTTTTCACTCATATCCAAGCAAACATACAGAAGAGATAAAAGACATTGCCTTGTCTTATAAAGGAACAACCATAAACACAATTTTTATCAACACTGGTATGATTGACGCCATTAAATCTCATGAAGAAAAATCAATAGTTGTTGAAAAATTAAGAACTGACATACTAGATTTGCTAGTTTTCTCCTAAGAAAATTGTACTTTTAGAAATAGGACCTATTACCAAAGCTGAAGAAATAAAGAAACATAAATATATTTTCTATTTCAATCCATTTTTAATGAAATATCCCAAAGTAACCAGTCTATTCACATCATTAAGGTATT
>CABFPE010000407.1:720872-733798 GCA_900660155.1 Hofstenia miamia | reverse complement strand
ATTAATTTATTCATAAATTGATTCTATAAAAATAATAATAATTGATTTAATCAAACTTTAAAAATTAGTTTTCGGAAACATATTATTCATCAGAAATAGGCGATAGCAGATTTATTCCATTTTCTACAAGTTTTATAAATATTGTGTCAATATTATAAATTTAGAATATCAGAATAATAAATCTTTGTTGAATATGCATGAATGATAAGTAGGCTTAAGTAAGTTATTGGTGTAAATGATCTTGTATATAATGAACAATTATTTCCTCAAGATGACAAATTGCCGTAAACAGTAATGTGCTTTGAATTGCTGATTTCAATGGGTTAATGTTTGCAAGAGTGCAGGGTTCTAAAAAGTTCTACAATGCGAAATTAGTTCGTTATTCCGTGCATATTTTGCAAAATGGAAAGAATGATTTGTCATAAATATGATTAAAATTTGGTTTAATTTTGGTTTCAGAAAACCGTTTTTTATTGGTTAAAAACCGGTTTTTGACTGGACATTTAACCAAAAATTAACGTTAAAAAACGGTTTTATAATGATTTTGGTTATAAAATAACGGTTTATTTTCGACTAAAATTTAGTCATTTTTTTGTTTGGGCATCGACTACCGTACCCTATATTTATTAATGACATAAAAATACATAAAGGATCTCTTGTGAAGTTAAAAAAACTGTGCAAATTAAGATAATGCATATGACGAAATAAGTAAGTTAATTACGAAAATTGAAGATGGAAAAATGTAGATGAATCTAAACAAAACTACTGAAATTATAATTAATACTACAAGAAGAGTACCTTCAAACCACCCCAAATTTTAAATAGAATGGAGATTAAACAAGTTACAAATGCAAAGTTATTAAGTGTAGAAATAGATAAAAGTTTGAGTTTAGAATCAGAAATAACAAAAAGAATGAAAAAGGCAGGAAATCATTTCTACTACTTAAAAAGGAAAGGATTTTAATGATTTTACTAATAAAATAATTCTTTAAAATATTCAAAGAAATTGAATTTTATTTAAGAACCTTAAAGACAGTAAAGCAGAGCCTGATATGATACAAACTCTTTTATAAAGTATGATTTTCATTCAAAAAGTCTAAGTAGTGTAGCTAGGGCTCACTGATTCAGGGTCTGGGTGATTTTGCATTTTGTCTCCACATGAAGTGGAACTTCATCATTCGAAATTATTTGAAATTGTAAGCTTCAGTAATAATCTAATTACTGTAATTATATCTGTGTTGTATGGCTCAAATCTTTTTGAAATTTTTTAAAAAAATAGATAATCAATTAAACAAAAAGTAGAGAAATAATAAAAAAACGTTAGCATTGTGATAATTAAGCAATTTTTGCTGAACTCCATAGTAGACTTGTACAGACCCCGAGTTCTTAATGTTAAGCTTGACTTTGAGAACATGAATTTGACCCAACCCAACAATGCAAATTACTTCATGTCCTAACAGAGTTGCTGTTTGCCCATGTCGCTTTAAGCAAAGCCCGGACATTTACAGTACACAGAAATAAAAGTGAGGCAAGAAACCAATTCACATGTAATAATTTACATTACCTTGCTAGTGCATGCATAATGGTTCAGAAGGGTTGCATGCTCCTCTGCAAGTCTGGATTTAATTATAAAACAAATGTTTAGATTCCCAAAAGATGTTGAATTAAAAGAAAAATGACTAAGGGTTATTTGTAGAAAGAATTCTACAGAATATTCTAGTTTGTGAGAAGCATTTCACTTCAAATGCTTTTGTAGCATAATCCAAGAGTTAATGCTGCTAAAGATAAACGAAGAAGAGATTAGTCTGTCAAGGAAGATTATCATTGAATTATGATTAAATTAAAATTTATTGTAAATCAAATTCAATTTAAGTTTATCATCATTAATTTTGTAAAATGCACTAAGAAACAATATTTACCAAATAGTATTTGTCGAAATAATTTGGCAAAACGAAGGGGGCAATATCGCTTCCATTATTTTTCAGCCATCTGGGCAGATGATTTAAAATTCAAAATCGACAGGTACTTTTGGGTTTGGAACTATAAATAGAGTGAAATCATTTAGAGAAACTGTTGTGGTAAATTCTTCAAAAATCTTTAGATTTATTTTGGTTTGCTTATTATTAAATCATGTCAAGTAAAGCAGTAGATGCATTAGTAGTGGCGAGGGCACATATCGGGAGCGATTCAAGGGTCCTTGATCCAAGCCATGAAACTGCATTTATGTTAGGGATACGACTAGGAGTTTTTCTCCATTTAGCTGACTATTGATTCTTTCATCGACATGTGTGCAATAATGAAACCTCAGAGAAAATGGTTGGATAACCAATCATAGGTTATTATTATGTTTCATATTAATTAGACTACGTAGGTGGCCCATAAATAGCCTGATAACGAGACTGAGCATGTATTACTAATTAAATGTAAGTTAGGAAGCTGCAAGTAATTATCTATTTAATTATTTAAATTAATTAAAGCCAGTATTTTTCAGTAACGTCTGAATGAATATTCATTAAGCAGCTAGTGACATTGCCTGGTTGCAAGTATAAATTACACATTACAAATTAAGTTTAAGTCAGTTACATCCAGCCTTGAGAGTTGCACTGAGTTAGGATAGGGAACACATAAGTTACGTCATTGAGCGGAGATCTGGAAACCATCTATCAATGACGAAGACGACTACTTGTTGGGAGCTTCAGAGATTGGAGTTGGCCGGAGGCCTCATGAAAGATCAGCAAACAGGAGAACTGCAACATTCTGCCCACACCTAAATAGTGTTCGATTACTATTCCTATTTCCTCTAGCGTTACGTTTTTGTAATGCAAATCATTTTTTCCGAATTTTTAAACAATTTTATCCAAGACTGTTAAGAAATATTGAATGCTTTTTGCATGTATACATATTGTTGTCGGCCTTCTATTACTATATTCCTGTGGTGATTTGGGTTGGCTGCAAAACATATGCCATTTTGAAATGGAAGTATTTGCATTTCTCTCAAAACTTTTCGAAAATTTCAATTCAACATCCAAAAAGTTAGTTGCTGGTCTGATGGGAACACATCTCAATTTAAAAACAAGTATCTTGTTTGTTGTACTGGAATTCTTTCCAAAAAGTTTGGGAAGAAAATTCAATGGAATTACTTTTCGCCTGGGCATGGGAAGGGTGACGTTGCTGGTGTGGGTGCAGCATGCAAAAGAAGAGTGTTGGAAGAAGTAAGGAGGAGGTGAGCGATTGTTAACAATGTTGATGATTATTGTGACGTCTTCAATGATAGTGATAGCAATATAACTGTAATTAAAATAAAAGAAAAAGAGATTGAAATCATATGTCTTGAAGAAAATATATTTAGGAAGTTTAAGGAGTGTGATCCTGTGAAAGGTATTATGGGGTATTTTCGAATTGACATATCTCAAGATAGCTTCAAATTGCAAGCTGAATGAGCCACTTCAGAAATCACGTCGTAAATTTTTTCTCAAGATTGCTGTTTTACACGAAATCGAGTAAATTTGCAGTGAATAAACTTGGTTGTTTTAAAATTTTAAATGTATTTTGTTTGTTTTGCCAAATTTGAAATTATGTCCTGTAGCATAACGTCCTGTAGCGTAACGTGGTTTTTGGACCTAAATGAGACCTCATGATTTAAGTGAATATTAGTTTTATAATATTTTGAAAGTTAATGATATCATTAACCCCAAATGTTACAGTATAAGATTGATGGAGAGCAGAAAATAATTATAAAAAGTTTAAAAAACTTTGTTCTTACTATTTGTGTCCTATATATTTTAGCTGAACGCAAATATAATACTTAAGTGATGGTGGTACGTTACTTTGTAAGGCTAAACATATATCTGATGGAAATCTTCTGGATACATACACATAGTGTAATTGAATAGTAATTAAATATATGTATTAAATGGCTATATATACAGTAAGCATCAAATAATTATGGACACCTAGAATTTATTACAGAAAGTCTTCTCGAAAATGTCCATGAAATGCCAATTGTTTTATATTCATTCCAGCTATGTACTATGATTCAATGTTATGCATTAACTACATGGTATTCATATATTTTATATTGCACAATAGTTAGCCATGAAAATTTTTTAATTAAGCGCAGCAAATAATTTTGGACCCCTAGATTTGCACTACATTTAAACTGCTTGCATATATATTTGCAGAATTTTTGCAGCTAATTATCACTTACATTCCATTGCCTATCATATCACAGAAATTTCCAGTACAAATAATACATTTTATAAACATCTTTTACTACAAAATGGGCAAACAAGCAGATCTTACTGATTTGGAAATCAATCTTGTAAATGGACTACTGAAAGCTGGAAACAATTCCATCAGGGAAATTTCAAAAATATCTGGCATTAGTCGCAGCAGTGTTTCAAATATTAAATTTAGAAATGAACACAATATATGCACACCACAGAGGAAAGGAAGGTGTGGTAGAAAGCCAAAAACATCAAAAAATGATGACCGGTTTTTGCATAGAACAATAATAAAGCAGCCTTTGCTTTCAGCCGCACAGTTGAAACAAGAAGCAAAGTCAAATGGCATTAATGTTTCAACAAGCACAATTCAAAGAAGGCTAAAGAAAATGGGTTGTGCCTCGATCAGACCATGTAAAGTTCCAAAATTGACCAAGATGATAAAGAAGAGACTAGATTTTGCAAGAGCACATTTTGATTGGACTATTAATGATTGGCGTCAGGTTTCCTTCAGTGATGAGAGCACTTTTGAGTGCAACATGGCATCAAAAAGACTAGTATGGCATTCAGCTGGTCAAATATTGCCACCTCATCAAAAGGTGAAGCACCCCATAAAGATTATGGTCTGGAGTGTGATTAATTTTAATGGTTGAACTCCATCAAGTACATAGACATTCTAAAAAACAAGCTTCTACAACAGCTCAATTACTGGTATGACTCTGCATAACTGCATATTCATGCAAAATGGGGCACCATGCCACACAGCAAAAGTGTTTACTAAATGTTTGAGATCAGAAGGAATTTCTCTTCTTTTGTGGCCTGGTAGCTCACCTGATCTCAACTCCATTGAGAACATTTGGGGCATCTTAAAAGAAAAAATGTCAGGAAAAACTATTACTAATAAAAAAAACTTAATTGAAGAACTAATTAATGAATGGTTTCAAAAGGAAAAGATGCAAGAATTTGTAAAAAATTCAATTGACAGCATGCCTCGACGAATTGAAGCTGTGATCAAAGCAAAAGTGGTCACACCAAACCTTAAAGGCAGCCTAAACATGGACTAAATTTTTACTTTTGAATTATTTGTGTATACTTTGAATGTGTTATTAAATGTGCTTGTTTTGATTACTTATTGTGGAAATGAAAGTGATTATACACAAAATGTTTATAGTGTCCATAATAATTCAGGACATGTTTAACTACGCACATGTAAATTTTCTCCATTAGCATTTGTATAACAAAATATCAATTGAAATCAGTAAAACTAATAATAGTTTTCGATTAAAAATTTAAATTAATGCTATATTTGCATAAAACAATATTGCATATGCCTAATAATGATTGCATCACTATTGTCCATAATAATTTGTGCATACTGTATATATATATAAGCTTTTTATAGTTTAAATTTATCAAAATGTCCTGTAGCATAACATGGAATGACCCACAAAATTTCAATGTAATATTTAAATTAACAAGATGTTGATGATTGATACATTTAAAATTTGTATAATAAAATCCCCTGCTTGATATATTGACTTACTGCTCTATATTAAAATATTTTGAAATTTTTTTGTGACTGAATGAAATATTTTCTGTTCGAAATAAGAAATACATTTTTACTTTAATATTTTAAAGGTAACAGGCCCAATTTTGCCACTTTTGTAAGTAGACTTCTATTTTGCGGCATATGATCATTCACGTAATTTAGCAAACATACTAGAAATGCAATGAATAAAGACTACATCTATTCTGATAACCAAAAAATGTATTTGAACACAAATACTACTAAGCTTAATGAGTTTTTTATTCATTAGTAGAAAAACTTTATAACTCTTATAATCGGTATAATTTAACAGATTTTCGTAAATATAAAATAACTATTTTAATATTTTTGGGGTTGTGAAAGTTAAATGGGGTTTTGGTCTGTACTAGAAAAGCAACTCTAGATCATGTTTTTTGCATTGAATTGTCATGCAACATGTGATGCATAATATTTACGTTATGAAAACAAAACAAATCATAAATTTCAAAATAATAAAGTCACCCATCATATTGATTAAGTCCGAATTATCTCAACGAAATATCATAGTTTCGAATTTTCTAGTTTTTCAGGATTTACTACTAGTTGCACTTTCCTATCGAAAAACAATGATTCCTTGTACTCTGATATAGATATAGTATACCTAAGACTGTTGTCATGATTTACAGTTTATAGTAAATTCATTAACTTAGGAAAAAATTCTTTCAAAATTACGTCTAATAAAAATTAAGATTTTAACGCCCTGGAACAGGATTAATTCAATCGCATCTAACCACTGATACAACCAAATTCAAATCAATATTCATGGATCTTATCTGAAAATAATGCACGGCATTTGAAAAACATTCACTTTTAATATATTTTAACAATTCACCAAGGAAAATTAATTTGATACCATGCACAAGGTTGGGTAAATATCGGTGTGGATATTCCACATGCCCAAACAAATCATTAGGGAAAATAATTGGCTATACCCGAAGACCCAAATAACAATTTTGTGTCGGATAGCCCACAATTTTTCATTAAAAATGATCAGATTCGTTGATTTTGTAAGATTTTTTGTGATGCTAATAAAAACTACATCAGCCAAAACAATTAAAACGTGTAATCAAAGGCAGTCGATATCTACATTTTAATTGGTGAAATTAGACAACTATGTTGCTCAATGGTAACCTTTCTAAAGCATCTTATCTTACGAATAATTTTCTTGGTTTTGTTTCTTGTACTGAAGAATTAGCAACGAACTATTGTTTTGCTCCTAATATTTGTATAAGAAACCTAAAATTACCCAAAAACTAATGTTGCACCAGAACCCAATGCTCATCATTGCCATGCATTTAACTTTGACTAAAATCCAATTTCAGAGATCCATTTTCGGTTTTCACTTACTTTAATAGAAAGTAGGCATTCAATTGATTTCCAAATAAGTCACAGGCATGTGTATTCAGTATTAGTAGAGTTGTTGTGCATCATCTACTGCCATGTCAATGCATTTCTTCCCCCTTATCCAAGTATTAGATTACTATAATATTCTCAGAATCATCTCAAGAAATTTTATTCATTTTAATTGCTTCAAAATAAGTGTTGTGTGATAATTCAATTTGCAAGTTCATTACGTGCTTTACAACAAAGTGAAATAGCACGATTTAAACAAGAAGGCTTAGTCAGCAATAAATCGTCATAGAGGGTTTTATAGATTAATAGGTTTTGATGTAAAACGTGTTTGAAATATACACTTTCAATTTTTCTATTGAAAAATCAACGTCGGGAATAAAATTTTTCAAAATCCTTGCAAGTTCTTTAAGAGATCAACAACATAATATGCAATAGTGAAATGTCAGACAAAACCCTCCTGACAGGGATTGATCCTAGAGGCTTTTCTAGATGATAAAGAAACGTCAGAATTTGTTATTTTATTGTCCCACTAATGTATTAACATAGCAAATTTCATACGTGTGAAATTGAAGATAATATTTCTCAGATTATTAAATGAACCTAATTTCTTCCTATGATGCATTGATAGCAAATTGAGATTATGCAATTGAAATATGAGAAGCAAATTTGATAGTAACAAACAATATTTAAATGTAAACGTTTCATGCAAGCACTTGGGTACAGATTATGCATAGTGTGGTTCAAAAAAATTAAATACATAACAGTGATTTTTTTGACAATTTCAAAGATAAAAGTAAAAATGACGTATCATTTGAAAGAAAATAGAGTGTACCAATCGATTGTGGAGGACAGAGCAAACTACTTCTCATTCCGAGGAGATTCAGTATCTAAATCTGTAGTAAATTTGAACCATAAAATATTTCTTTAATTCCCAAGCTGATTTTTTGTTTCGATTCCATAATATACTGCGTTAGATTTTGTACATTTTGCATTTTTCTTCTCTATTGCATCTTCAGGGTTCCTCAAACCAATGGCGGTAAACCCCTCAAAAATCAGGAGGGCTTGAATTTCGAAAAAAAAATTATATGAGAGTGAAAGTAGGTAAAGAACTAGAAATTTTAACATCTTTGGAGTTTCATAATTTTTTTATGATATATTGAAAAAAACTCGAGTGCTCAAAATTCAGAGCGTACCACAGGATAGGGAGGATTTTGTATCTTGATCAGGGGCCCGTTAAGGCGTGTCTTTGCTCGATTTCTTCAATCTCGATGCTTTGGCTTCAAAGCCTCTGACTCAACTTGTTTGTGAGCTCTATCTACACAAAAAAAACCGCTAAAATTAATTTGTACCTAATTGACCATGAGTTGGATCTAATAAAACATATAATATCTTTTAATATTTCAAAATTCTACCTTCATTTAATCTCTTCTTTTTATTGTGAAGCAACTAAAGTATAAAATTTGATGCAAAAAAAACAAAAATTTACCTAAATCCTCATTTGCTGAATGACCTTATAATTTCTCCATAGCCTTTTGTAAGTAAGTTTAAAGTAGATTAGATAGAAAATCATTTAACCTTAAACAGCCTATAAAGTTCTTTTTAAAGGACAAACCGTTTTTCCACATTTACAAAGAATTTTCTTCAAGCCTATTTCCAAATTTGAAAATCTTAGGGCATTAATATGTCTATTAGGGAACATACTTTAATGCAATGTTGAAAATTTATATTAAAGCTTATTGCTGTGGCAGAGATTGTTGAATAAATTAACAAGTTATAGGAGATTTTTTGGGGTATTGTGTGGCAAGGTGATCAAGTGGTAAATGTAATTTAAAGGAAACTTTCAAAAGCCTCGCTTAGCTCGCCTTTTGAAAATTTTTAATGAATGTTTTAATTGTAGATGAAGATTACTTTTGATTATTATTATGTAATTATATCTTTAGCCTCACAGCAAAAATAGCAACATTAGTTGCTTCCTTATTGTATTGTGATCTTTAGGTAATTATTATGTTATACATTTGGTTACTAATGTTATTATATCGTTAGCCTCACAACTAAAATAGCAATGTTAGTTGCTTCCTTAGTTGTCTTTTGATGAGGATATATTTTCAATTTAATTTAATATTTAAATGGGATTACTGTATCATTACTTTTACTATGTATGATATTGGAATAAAATTTCTAATCTTTTTGATATGAATAAAATTTTTAGTCTTTATATTTGATTCCTGGTCCCCCTTGAGTAATGTACTCAAGTATTAACTGCTTGTGATCAGGGGTCTCATGAGAGTGCTGACTCTCACCTTCTTGAGCAATGTGCTCAAGTATTAACTGATTAGGAGCAAGGATCTCATAAGAGATCTGACTCCCATTAATTGTTGCCAGACTAATACTTCAATGACTTTAAAATAATCATTTTAAATGAACTTAACCTTTGTAGAATAATAGACCAATGATAATTAAGAGAAGTAGTAGTTAATGCTCCAAAAAGTTAATATTATTGAAAACACAGAAATCCCAGTATATTCAAAAACCACAGCAAAATCTCAAAGAAATTCATGAAATGGATAACAGATATCAATAAAATGGAGTAAAATGTAAATGATTTTTCAAGGCTTATCCATAATATCCAATTGATTATGCACAATATACATGAAAAAAACACTAATTTTTTGCATGTTTATAGAGGTGTCCTAATGTGAAGTGTACTATTTTAAAACAAAATTTTAAAGTTTAATAATCTTAAAAAGTAAATGGTAATTTATACAAAGTTTTTTTCAAAAAAATCACTATAATTTTTAAAAAATTACTTACCCATCCTATAATATTCACATCTAAAAAGATTGACAGGGAATTTTAGAAAATTGTTTTTGAATATTATTTATTTGTATTACTGCAAATATCTCAAAGTAAACATTTCATACTTTTGAATTTTTAGTTTTGAGAAAAACGTTTTTTAGTTTAAATTTTTGAAACTTTCCGTATTGGGACAGGACGAAAAAAAATTAGAATCTCTTTTCAAAACTGCGCATTTTGTTGTAAAAATCTAGTTCATAGATTTTTTATATCAAAAGTTATTAAAGAAAATATCTTTTCTGAAAAATTAGCAAAGCTCTGGCCAGCCTAGCTCAGCCAATATTAATCTTAAAGCCAAAAATGCTGAGAACTAAATTTTTTCAGTGAAATTTGCTACTTAAAATTTCAAATGGAGCTGTGATATTTTTAAACTTTTGTTGCTATACCCTGCTAAAGTAAAGGTATAATATCTAAAGGCCAACCCGGGTTTTCTTTAAGAAAAACTTAAGGTTGGGCAAAATTTTTGTTTTAAAATTTAAAAAAACTATTAATTTCCAAATTCCAATTTTTTCCATGAGCTCTTTCCAAATATCATCAATGACAGCAAAAAAATTGTTTTTTATCTCTAGAGGGTACAATTTGGAATGTTCAGGCCGGTAAGAACTTAAAATTTTTAGTTTGCAGGGCTCTATAAGCCTGCAAAATTTCATGGTGATAGCTGCAATATTGACAGAGCAATGGGCAAAAATGTGTTTTTTTTAAATTTAGATGATCTATAGGAAGCAACTAATATATATATATATATATATATATATATATATGTCTGAAAGGCCAATGATGAATCATAACGCTAAAAATTGGTCCAAACCTCTATCATTAACAAACCATTTCAACTTGTTGAGCATCTATGTTTGCGTGTGTTTAAGAATTACTGAATTTGAATTTTGCGTTGTACTATTTTATTTCTTTTACTGAATCTAATGTAGGCATAAGTGTTCTATTAGTCCTTTCAATAAATTGCATTATTATTCATTGAAATGACTTCATTATTATATTAAAATGATCTTCACAAGAAGGAAATTTTAAATTTTGCCTATCACAATTAATTCATGTGACATTTTGTGAATAATCAAAGAGAACTTCTGCTAATGTAAGTCAGTATTAGAAAGAATGGTATTCCTACAATTGCCTACTATAAATAATTATTGCATTATTACATACTAAACGACTATCAGTCATTGGTCTATGTCACCAAAAATGGACATGAATTTTCTCAAGGGTTTTGTTTTTCATAAAGTGCCTTCTCCTACCCTTAAGCAAATATTTTATCTGAATTTCTAAATTAGTGGATTTTTCTTTCAGAATTATTGTACATAAATCAAGAATTTGAGTTGCAAATTTCTTTGGTTTCAACAAATTAACTATTCAAATTACATACAAATAGTATTACACAAAATGCTGATGGGAATGTTGAGAGTACCAAAATGAAGTAAATTTTGGTTAACTGTCAAGTATTAAGCCATTATAGATATTGTATTGGTTCTCAACCGTGATCCACATGGATCCCAGAGGTCCATTTAACTTCTGGGGGATCCACACACAAAAAACAGCGAATAGCTGTTCATTTCTTACTAAATTACTCATTTGTTTCAAAAAAGGTTGACAACCACTGTTTTATATAATAGGATAAATATCTCATTAATAAATACAAGTGTTTCCAAATAAATGGTCAGCACACATTTATAATGATAGCTATTAATCCACCAAATGAAAAGTTTATATTCTAATCATGATTATGCTTCATATTTCAAAAGATACTTTTCACTATTAAAATTTTGGGGTATTCTAAACAAGAGTGGACATGAGCACAGATTTTCGTACGTAAACCAAACTAGCTGCACCCAACCCAAACCCCAATCTGCAGCTAACCAAAATCATATTAATAACAGACTCGTAAGTTATTCAAAAAAGTAATTTTGATTTTACATATAAAAAAGTAGCTTTCCCATCTAAATTTTTTTATAGTACAAAATAGATCACAGTGCTTCAAGCATAATATCATGGTATATATTATGGCCCAAAAGTAATACCTAAAAATAAAATTTATTTTGTTCTTCATTTATATTTGCTTTCAAGACTTCAAAAACAAGCAAAACATCTGTAGCAAACGTTCCAGTCAATGACCTTAATGTTTCAGTTGTGGAGACCTTGTTGTTCAAAGCTTTCATTGTGCTCTCAATTATCTGACGTCCCTCATCAATCGTTATTGTCGAAAACACTCAAAGCAAATGGATTTTTGATGACACCAAAACCAAAAATCGAGCGGGGTCCCTTCGGATTTCAAGCGTACTCGATAACAATTGCATCTTTGTTAATATCAGTCAAATAAGAAGCCATTTTCGAGACTGAAAACCAAATTTGAAATATTTAATTCATAGAAATAAGTATGCTTACAGTATGAAGAAGTTAAAGAAATATTTGAAACTAATGGGAGATATTTAAATCAAGGAAATTGAAGGAGAAAGATTTTTAAAGTATTTATACTGCTGTGAGCAAAGTATAGTAGGCTAATGTCTTCCAATATCATCTAGCAGTTACTTTTGGGCCACTCTTTATATATAAAAATATAAATGTTAGTAGTGAGGGAAGACGAGGCTTGAGGTCACAAAATGACGTCATTGCTGATTCAGAGATATTGGAGGCAGGAGTTTAAGTGCTGACTCACTGATTGATTGACAGATGACTAATTGGTTTTCACTGAGGTTGCATACTTGACTAATGGATTTCAATTAGTGATTCATGACATTTTTTAATTGATTTACATGTTAGGGCCACTTTTGGTATGACTAATTTCACTTTGATAATATCACAGACCATTTTTGGTATGAGTAATTTTTGATATCACATTTTGTTTGCATTACGCCATGTTAATATATACCGTATTATAACAACCCCTTTCAGGTTCACTTTGA
>CABFPE010000407.1:692835-709554 GCA_900660155.1 Hofstenia miamia | reverse complement strand
TATATATATATATATATATATGGCAGTGTGCATATTGTAATGTACTCTATTTCACAATGTAAAGTACTTTCTTGGGAAAACTACTTTTTTCTATGTATAAACAAGACTGTTTGTGTTAAGTCTGCTGATGTGGTTCGGGCATGATTTTTGTTGGTTTTGAATATGGGTATGGGTTGTGTAAAGATTTTTAAAACTTCGCGAGATTGAGTTGGCTACAGAAGTTGCGAGAGTGGATTTTTGGGTATCGAAATCTGTACCCATGTCCACTTTTGGACATTATTTCTCTTAGAAAATTAAATATTTGATAAAATTCAACGTATTTTGCTTGCACTATAATTTCAATGATCAGATAGGTGTTTACATAGTTGTTGCACTTTGTTATATACATTGACGCTTCACAGCGTTTAATTTCGTCCTTTTTTAAGAATAACTCCTTTACAAGTAAAAAAAAATGTAACCGAACATATCTAATGGTTTGAGCCAATACCAACTTGGGTTTTACACAAAGTTTTGTAATGTCCTAGCTGAACCTTATGCAGAAATATACAACAATAGCTTTAAAAATTCAATGTATCCTTCTAGCTGGAAAAAAGCGCTTGTAACACGAATCCCAAAGAGCACAACAAATACTGCGCCAGAAAAGACGCGCAGACCAATCGCAGTAACGCCAGTAACAGCAAGATGTTTGGACAGCTTTGTCATGGACTATTTTAATGATAAGATGGAGAGTTTACTAGATCCAAATCAGTTTGCCTATCAAAGAAAATAAATCAACAATTGATTTGATTGCTGGAATGAAAAACTGCAAAGAAACAATATGTGTCAAGATGCTTACACTAGATTACTCATCAGCCTTTAATACCATATTGCAAAATCAACTCCTTAACAAAATCTCCTATCATGGTAAACGGTTAGGTTCCTGGATAGCCAACTACATGGATAGCTGGAGTCAATATGTTAAATATGGGAGAAGCTCATCAGAACTCCTACCTGTTTGCGTTGAGGTACCACAAGGTGGACCACTTTCAGGTCCTCTATTTAGTTTTTCAACGAATGAAATATCAAACTTTAAGAAAAGATTAAAAACTAAGGAGATTAACATTTCCAAATACTCAGATAACACTAGAATTGTCACTAAAACTTCTTCAAAAAGCTGTCATGAAGCTTATTTAACATACATAAAAATGTTGAGCCAAAATTTGAAATTTTATTGAAGAAACAATTGTTTCATAATCCTGCTAAATCAGTAGAATAAAACTTCATACATGACAACATTCGAAAGGAAGCCCTCATACATATTGCTAATGCACCACTTGAGATTGATGGCCAAAAAGTACTCTAGGCTAACTCCACGAAATATTTCGGTATAATAATAAATGATAAGTTGAACTCGAATCAACGTGTAAATCAGTTAATCAGTTCATTATATGCAACTTTTAAAGCGATATCAAGAAAATTGTGATTTACAACCCACGATAGGATTATGTTAATCTTTAATGCATACATCAAGACCAAGCTGTTATATCGTTCGTTAGTATGGGCAGCCGGACTTACAAGAAAATAAAGAACCAAACTCTCAAAACCTATCAGGATATTTGCCAAATTTTCCAAATTTGATTATGATCTCTTTAAATGTTACATAAATCAAAGCTATGAATATATGTTTAGGAAAGCCATTTAACCAATACAAAGTGATGAATGCCATCAAATGAACGGAAGATAAATTCCGACTTTCAGCCCTTGCAGAAAAATGAAGTTAGCAAGAATACACAAGAATATACAATAACCTTTATCCCTCAAACTTGCAAGTTTCTAAGCAATTAAAACTTTAAGCCGAAAATCTTGTAGCTAGTTTTATTTTCTATTTTTGTAGTTTTTCCTATTTACATTATATATATATATATATATATATATATATACAGGAAATAAAACCTTTATTATTATTATTATTATTATTATTATTATTAAGTAAATGAAATTTGGACTCACCAAATACACCCCATATTTCACAGCCTAATTCAGGATTATCAGCATTGCAACGAGTAAGCATGCCATTAGTACTGAAGCCATCATGAAATTTCCATAGATAACCAAAGCCTCGTCCATATGGGGCAGGCTTAAAGCAGTATGGGGCAGGCTTAAAGCAGAAAGCTCCATGATCTTTGAAACCTGGTGGGCATTTCTAAAGGTTTAATAATACTAAGCTGTGCATAAAAAAAGCTTCGTAGGAAAAGAAACAATTGATAATCAACATTAATGGAGCCGCATACCCCCATGCTCGTAACGATCAGCATGAAGTACTGAAGTACACCTCTAACACTATCTGTCATTATTAGCTTTTAAATCTATTGGTCTATTGGTAATCTTAAAATACGTGCATTACCATTCATGTAAAATTTAGAATTGTTAGCAGTAGGTTGATCTATAACATAATTTTTAACCTATAGTGATGTTGAGCTAGATTTCAAATTGAATATTCCTCGTCTGTGCATGCTGTCAAACCATCAGTGCAGTGCATTCACGTATATATATACGAATAAACCAGATAATATTGTATTGCTTTGTATTGTAACTTTTATTAATAATGAATACACATTCACTATCTCAATCTAAAGCGAAGGAATATTTCAAGAATATTTTTAAGAAATTCATATGCATAGCTGACAGCTTTCTCTCAGGATTAGTTTGAGACACTGTCTCAAACTTAAACTAACTTAAGAAAGCTTATTTTCGAAGTGAGGATTGTAATTACGACAATCTATGACAATGGATTCCCTCAACTACTAATAGTGCAAAATGTAAAAAATTTGTCTATCCCTGCTATTATTGGGTGTGTTTCAAATTATTACATTTTTTGAATTTTAAGAACTGTTCCAAATTAATTGTCCATTCTGTGTGTAATACCAACCCCATCTATTACAAATATACACAATAATATAAGAAAAAATTCAACATACGAAAACAATAGGGAAGCAAAATTTATGAAATATACGAATATACGATATACGAAAAATCGGATATACGTCAATGCCCTGAATCAGTGAAGTTAGTTCTTTACAAATGTTCAAAAACTGTCTTTTACAAACAAAATAACTCTCAAATGCAAATGTTGCCTGACCATGTAGTCCCCTGATTTTTAAGTGCTTGCATTCAGGGAAGCACTAATTAGTCAGATGCATCATGTGTTCTTAGCTGTTGAACGGAATAAACGGTATTCCTCTTGTTTTACCAAATTCATTTTGATAATTGACTATTGTTTTGCATGTTGTTAGTCGTACAATAATATTCTCAGTGCTTGCCTTTGTTCAACCTTCTCAGTTATCTGATTATAGACACTATGATTCCTAGAAGCGACACCCCTTTTGATTATCGGGGCTTCCAAATCAAGCTGGACCCCTTCTAACATATCTTGAAATACTGCTCTTCCAGAAGTGTTACTACTTCAATTTCTACCAAGATTTGCATTTGAACAGTAAGCATGTTATTCAAAAGACTCTTTAAAATCATCCAATGGAAGTGGGAACAGATTATGTGAAAATAGTGCAAAATTGCTATTAAATTCATAGCAAATCTTTTTCTGCTGTAGTGAAAATACAATTGCCGAATTTAACTGACTTCCAAAGTTAAAAAATTGGCAGCCGTTTGAAGGGGACTAAATTGTGAATAGGTAGTGACCTATCGTTTTTTCTAGGATTTTAAGCAATTTTTAATAGGTAGAGACCTGCTGGTTATCCCTATAGCAATTGAAGTTTTTCAAATTTCTCATAGGATAACGACGGTCAATATTTCATGTTTGAATGTCGAACAGCTCCATAGGAAAAGCAAATTTGCCTGATATTAATTTTGCTAATGTACATATCAAGACTAAATACTTATGAGCTTCACGTTGATGATTTCGTATTGTTTGATAATTTGGTTCTGAATATGTTAATTTAGTTTAATGGAAGTTGTAAGGAGCTTTAAATCAAACTTGATGGTAACCAGAGCACAAAGATAAAATTAATAAAATTTTGAAAAACATTATACAACCAAATTAACCTATATATTGCATTAATATCAAAACATCCGTTTGGATTTCTGAAAGGTACGTCAACAAATGATCGATGCTTTATTTTGTGCTATTGGCGACTGAGATCAAAATTAGATAGGATTGAAATCATATGTGACATCATTAGATATTTCAAAGGCATTTAATTCAATAAAACATTATATTCATCTGGTAAATTTAAAGCAGATTTATAATTTTAGTGATTCCCTGATTTAGGTAATAGACACCAGCATGTGAAATTCAATGAAGAAATAATAATTCATTATTACTAAGCCACGTAGTGGCGCAAGGATAAGTATTGGGTTCATTACTATTTAAGTTGTATGTAAATGATGTGGATCAGTAAATTATTAATAATCATGTACAAAATGCAGATGGTACTCTGATTTACTATAATGATATTCCAACCTTACAAGAAAAATGTCGAAAAAATACATTCATTCTTTAATAATAATATGCTAAGGCTAAATATTGAAAAGATTATAAATATAATCTTAAAAATAATTAAAAATAAAAGAAATAAAATCAAAAACGATTTTTGCAGACGAAATAAACAATATAGAATCAATATAAAAATTAAAAAGTTTATGCCAATTGCATGTAGGGTAATATTCTTTCATGCACTTATGGTACTCATCTTGTTTATTAACGGATTAAAGAAGAAAACAAAATCAAAATAGGACATAATTAGTAACAAAAATAAAAAATATATGATGTGTTACTACCATGTAAAGTCACTAGGCACTTTTCAAAGTATTAGGTGTTTCTCGAAATTTGGAGAAGAAAATCGAATATTTCTAATTCTTTAAATCTAAGAACACTTACATTTGGTAAGATACAGTATAACAGAAAATTAATGAAGAATGCATTCATAACTTATTTAATATGGCTATGGAACTAATTTTATCAGAGTAATGTTTATTTAAGAATATGAAAAATATATCAATTATCTGACTATTTATAGAATTAGATCTACTACACAATAAAAATAATTGAAAATTTTTTGTTAATTTATATGTTGTTTATGAATGTAATCAAGAAATAACAAAGCCCATACAAAGAAAAATGTATAATTCATATGCTTAATTATTTAGAAAACTTAATACTTATAATGTGCTGCATAAAAATTAAAGGTGCAGAAATTTGGATTTCTTTTAGAATAACATGAGTGGTTCGACAAACATTTAGCGGAAAACCTTTCTGCACTACGTAGAATCACGGAATTCTTCAAAATGAAAATATTACATCCTCAATCTTCACTAAAGTTGTAAGTTTATGTTAATGCATAGAGCGCTTAAACTAAATGTCAAGCAATTAGTGTGCAATTGCGATATGCAATGATTAAATATTTTTTTGTCTAAAGAACTACCTATATACTGAAAGAAACTACAAAATGCTCGAATCTACGCTATTTTTATAATAATAAATGCATATAAAGCAACTCATGATGATGTGGCATACACAAAACACGATACATGTAAAAGCGTCGAGAAATAACAATGGTAAGCATATTGTAATTTTATACCTGCCAGCACACAAAAAGTAATCCAGTGTAACCAGGTCGGCACTTTGGGTAACATAGCAATCCTTGTTTATCAAGCTCTTGACAATCGCCTGGAATTTTCCCAAAGCCCCTCCCATATGTCGTAGCCCAACAAAATTGGGTTTTTTCATTCAGTTTAGGGTCATAATAAATTTCGTCTGTAGCTAAAAAAAATCAATTTAAAATAATTATTGCTTTTCACTATGTTTATCTTATTAAGCGATGCTCTAAATAAATATTATTATCACTGATCTCACCAAAAATGCTAAAAATATTTGGTTTAAAATCACTTTTAAGATTGCACAAGCATTATGTACATAATTGAAACGAAGTAGCAAGTGGAATTGTAGCCAATGACCTTATCAATAGGCGGAAAGTGAAGTTGTTAAGCCCTTTTGAAAATCATCAATTCCTTCTCTTTGATTTTTGCATTTAGCTGCCATATAGGTTTTTTCAACAAATCTATGTAAAGCCATTAGAAGAAGTGTCATTCTATACTTGGGGTTTCCTAGAAAATAGCCTTGGGATCTAACTTTAATATTTAATGTTTTTTTAGAAACTAAGTAAGAAACAAAACATTGATATAAATTAAAAGTATTTTTTTTAATCAGTTAAATAATTTGGACACAGAGCTTGGGTTCAGTTCATTAATCATAGGCATCCAAGGGCTGAAACGTGTCGTAATCTTGACTGTAAAAAGCTGGACATCTGAAAAATGGAAACAATCATTGAAAGAATATATGTATATGATGACGTTGTAAAATTGGATATTTGGCAAATACTGATTTTTCGTTCCGGTTTTATTTTCACTACTGATTAGTAAGGTATCTATGATAATTCGAGAAACGACATGAACATGCAATATAATTGTTTTAGATCATTAGTGATCCGTATAAGTTAATGGGACTGTTTTAATGAAATTTTGCAAGAAGCGCAATCCAATTTTAATGAAAAACTTGAGTATTTTCTTTTCTTATATCTATTGGTCTGAAAATTCTAAAAAAAAATCAAAAACAATCATTGCAGGATAGTGATCTGGCATCATTCTTGATACTTAGTGACCATATTGGTCATTAATTAGATTATTGGAATAGATGAAATCAAATGACTTAAATTGATAATACATAGGAAGTATACTAAAATATTTGTTTAGTTTATAACCAAGACCAGGTAAAATTGAATTAAAACATATTAATGAAAAAAGATAATCCCATACGAAACTAAACTTGAGTGCAGAATATATTTCCATATTTTCTTCAATCTTAGATCTTACTGAAATCACTTGCTCTAATTGCATTCTGCAACACAAGCCTTCTGATATGGTTTTTTAGACACCTCAGTTATATATAGGAAATAACTTTTATCGCTCTTTCATACGCATAATCTAAAATGTTCTTAAGTTGATTGATTTAATTTGAAATTATTTGCTCATAAAAAATGAATGGCTGTCACTCCTGTTATATTAGGCACTCCCTCCTTGGATTCATAATAAATTCAAACAGGCAATAATAAAAAGTGTTATTAGAGTAGTTCAACTTACTCATTTCAACCCTCTTCATTTTCTCCAAATCTTCCATTTGCAATTGTCTCTTGTACTCATCTAAAATGGATTCTATGTTAACAAGTTCTACATTTAACTAAAATTTGACAGCGTTATTGTAAAGTAGTACTTATGCAAGGATTTCCCCTACCATAATTACCAACAAGGTCTTCTCAAAATAATAATAATAAGAGTAAAAGCAAATTTATTGCTGAAAAAAACAACAAAAGAGATACTACAAACTAAAATATATATATATATATATATATATATATATATATATATATAAAATGTACAAAATTACTTAAAGGGCACAAATTTTAGATATAAGGACTCCATGCATGAAATTGATTGGAAATGCCCAATAACGATTGTTTTTTCAATAAGTAATCCTTAATTTTTTTCTTAAAATGCTAATAATTTGGTTCCAATTTTGTAGTAACATCTAGATTGTTCCACAATGCGCATGAATTGAATGTAAAAGAGTCCTGTCTGTTAATTTTACTGAAAATTTTATTTGTTCTTTGATTGCGAGCTGATTATATTGTTGTAGAAAATTTAGAGAATTGCATTCATTTATAAACTTATGAGTTAAACACCAAGATTGATACTGAATAGAATAAAGTGGAGACAAAATATTATAAGATAATCGAAATTCATTGACTGATTGATGCTTATCAATAAAATTTAGTGACCTTAAGGCCGCTGTAGAATTAGTGCTGATTAATTTCGCCCTAAGTGGAGAAACGTGATTTAACGCGCCAGTGATTTCACGCATGCTGAAACTCAACATGTGATCGCCGGATTCGAGCATAAAGATTTGATCAAAAGAAATGTTCCGCAGTAGATGAATAAAGTGTTGTTCATTAAAATTAGTAAATTCCTTTGAAAATATTGTTTTCCTTGATTTAATGCTATATTTATAATTACTTACGTAGATACAAAGATTGTGATGGCTAAATGATTCAAATGTTAAAGTCTTATACTTATTAGTACTGTCGGAAAGAAAATAATCGATTAGATTAGAGTGCCTAGTAGGCTTGGATTTGTTAATAATTTAAAAATCAAAAGTATCGCATATGCAGTCAATTATTTTTGATTCCGAGTAATTTAAGTAATTCACATTGAAATCCCCAAAAACACTGATAAATTTATTTTCAAAAATTGAGTTTTCTATTTTGCAAATCTTGTGCTCATAAAAATTAGTAGAATAATTTTTATTTGGTTTATAGCAAACGTTGATTAGTTCATTAACCCACGCCCCTTTCTGTTCTATTTTTAAAGTGTATGTCAAAAGCTTTAGGTTTAGGATTACATAGAGTTTTTATATTAATGGATGAATCATTTAACCAAGTTTCTGTAATTACATATATTGCTTTGCTTCCAATTTAGCTCACTATATTATAAAATTCACTGCGATTCGAAACTGAACTTCTTGCATTAATATATATAAATTTAACATATTCTTTGTAGTTACGAACTTCACGTTGCAACATATTTTCGGAAATGAGAGGACATGGACCTGGATTCATTTTAATGTCTCCAGAAAGAACTAATCTTAATTGTAGTAATACTTTTAGATGCGAAGCTAATAAATTATGAAATTGAATAGCATAAAAATGATAATGAACCTTGTTAATAGCATATTGAGCTTACTATTTTTTACGGATTCATATGCAATGTTTAGCTGTAAGTGCCCTTTAAGTAAAGTTACAAATATTAGTAAAATAAAAATATAAGCATTAAAATACCTTAGGCCATTCATTGAAAATTTGTAGGGAAGTTGATGGGAGATCATGTGAAAATTGGGCGTAGAGGGGGTGTAGGTAGCAAAGAAGGCCTTTGCCATATCGATACGAAGGAGCAGATTTTGTGGGGCTGCTGCATACGCTTCAAGACCATAGGTAATTGTACTTTTTATCAGTGCTTCATAAGCATGTTGAAGTTCTAAAGGACTGTATCCATGTCTTCTTAATTTAAGGAGTAAATAGACAAGCTTTGTAACTTTTGTAACAACTTTTTGAATATGTGGTTTGAAACTGAAATGATCAGTAACCATTAATCCTGAAATTTTTATCTCCTTTGAGAGCTTAAAACCAGGTGTACATGTTGATAAAATGATACTTGCATTTTTTAGCTTTAAAATTATTTCTTTTGATTTAACTTTATTCACAGTAAATTTGTGTTGAGTATGCCATTGCATAATAAATTCAGAAATAGCTCTAGCATCATCCTGTAGATTACTGCCAAAACACAAACTAAATTGTCATCTGCAAATTTTCAGAGAAAATTATTCAGCGATAGTTCTGAAGGAATTCGGAGTTCATTTATAGCAAAATTAAAATAAATGGGACCGTTAACAGATCCTAGAGGTACTCCCATATTTATTTGCTTCAAAGATGATAACTTCCCATTTAAAACAACTCGACGTCGCTGATTGGCAAGAAAATGAAGACACCAGTTGGAAATATGCCTGTCAACTTCAGAATAGTTTCTAAGTGCACCAATAACTTGTGAATGTTCCACTTTGTTGAAAGCTTTTGAAAGATCAACTGACATAATGTGAACTTAGTCAAAACCCTCATTTTTCTTTTGATGAAGATAATTCTGAGCATCAATTATAAGACCAGTCGTAGACCCCATTTTCCGAAAACCATACTGGAAGGGATCAATGTGCAGGTAATAAGCATCTTTCAAGTGGAATTTAAATATTTAGCGCTCCATCATTCTTGCAAGTACCGGAGTGAATAAGATAGGACGCAGTGAATCAATGGAAGGAGAGCTATCTTTAGGGATTGGAAAGACATGTGCTTCTTTCCATGCCTGAGGAACGCGGGCAGTTTTCAACCTTAAATTACAAACAAACATGTAGTAGAGGAAATGCTAATACATACGTATTCTCCCTAAGTACAAAAGCTGCTATGCCGTCACTGCCAGTCGCTGTGTTTTTTAAATGAGACAGGTCATAAAAAATCTGATGCAGTGAGAAAAGAGAACCTTTGAAATCACAAACCAATCGCTCTATTGGAAAGGGACTATCGGTAGTAGAGATTCGTGTAAACTTATCATTTATTGTCTCAACACAAAAAGTATCAGGAAGACTTCTTTTGCAATTCCGTACAGTGAGATAGTTTGCCTGCCTCCACCAAGCTTTAGAGCCATTGTGATGCGACTGACGACGAAGATTTCCAATCAGCATAATTTTTATGCGATCATTAATTTCTTTGGCCTTATGTGATTCAGCCCTTTGTTTTAATAATGGAGTCATTTAAGGAGGATCCCAATCAGAGATAGCAACCTTTTTCCAAGGGCAGCTGCTGTCAAATGCTTGTATCACTATATTGTTGAATTCTTCAAGAGCTTTATCAAGTTCATCAGAATAAACATCATATACTATGAGCACATTATTGAGTATGGCATAGTGAAGTGAGCATTCATTGATTGTATTGATCAATACAATACGCCTTTTAACTATGCCACATATATTCTGTACGCAATTAAGTTCGGAATAGTTGCCTGGTCATTCCAAAATAGGCATCTCTTCCAATGCAAACACTGCTTAGTGACTTTCGATGTGTGGCATGGTGCACTGCCAATAACGAAAATGAACTTTTCATTATCAGTAAGTGATTTCGGAAGTTGTGGAATGTCATTGTAAGACCGAATCTCAACTTACACTTCAAAAAGCGCTCTTGAATCGCCATGGTTGCTCTTTTCTTTCATATCCTTTATTTGATCAATCATAAGACTTCTGCTCAATCTTGATTCAGTACACAGATGGCATGAAAACACTAGCGATAGATGTTATCTAATGTACACTCTTTGTTCGATAACTCAAGAGAAGTGCCACAATCATTCTTACATCATTGGAGACTGTCTCTTATACACATCTTTAAATAACAGTGAATAATGTTTATATTAGTAATCTTGTACAAGATTAATACAACAAATAAAGAAGCTTTGATTTTTGAAAAAAAACTATGTGAGTCTCGCCCATGCAGGCACGCCCAATACAAAGTCAAAGGTTTTCGCGTAACGATAACGTCATGGATACAATCAAAGTTGACAAAGAAAGAGGAGACAATTTCTTAACTTGTAGTGGTTTCAGACTCCAAATATCTTCATTAATTTGTGAATAATAAGCGCTTAAGAAATATTGGGGAACCCATTGCAGATTTTAAAAATTCCTAGCAAAATTAGGGTTAAATGAAGTTCACAGTGAATATAACTTCCATATCGTATAATAACACACTAATGCATTTTTTTGTTTCGAACTGTACACAATGAATATGCATATTGGGTGTAAATGTAATAATATGTATATATATATATATATATATATGTGTGTGTGTGTGTGTGTGTGTTGTCCCAAGTAATTTCATCTGTTAGATATTTCTCAAGCACTACCACTTTATAAATATGGGTAGGTGTAATGTCAAACTTTCACATAATGTTTGCAATACCTGATAGCCGAATTTTCTTACTTTATGCAATGGGTAGTTTTTAAATAGAATAAAAAATTTAAAAAATAGGGTGTCTCAAGTAATGTTCGCAACTTTGGAAGGCAAATAAGTCTTTTGCATTATTTAATATACCAAAATTTTTAACCATTTAGCGATGAAATAATATTTCTAAAGTATTCTGAATTTTTATTTTTGAATTTTTTTATATTTCATTTAAATGATGAAATTGCTAAAGTCTCTATATGTTCTCATAAACCTATTCATTCTGGGTTCTTGGGTTTATCGTGCAGGGGCGGACTTCCTCCGCCTATCTAGTTCTTGATAAGATTATGATAATAGAATAAACATTTGCACAAATATTCTTCACATCAGCACTTTCAAATTCGAATGTTTTAAAATTCAAGGGTATCATCAATTTGCTGATATCATCCAATGAAAAAGATTGGATGATTTTTTGAAATAAATTAGACATTAGTTTTGGCGGTTGGAAATGATGGAATTCATTAGAAAACATTTCAAATTTTTCAAATATTTTCTTGCTTATTTTACAATTTTTTTTTATAGTAGCAATAAGGTTTAACAAAAATTGTAAGATTATGCAACTGAAATTTACAACACACAAAAATGATGACGCGTATGGCAAGAAGACCTTTTCGACTAAAATAAACAATTCTCGAACAAAAGGGAATAAATTGGGATTTTCATGAGGCAGAGTGTATTTAATCCAGTCAAATTTGTTAGAATTTGGAGACAAAAAAGTGTTTTAATATATTAATATGTTTTAAAGTATTAGTTAGTTGCATTATGTGATAAGAACGGATTATGACTTTCTGAAGAATGCCATCCAGTTATTCAGGTGGTTGTTCAAAGACTTGACAGGAGTAGTCTATTTTTAAAATTAGCATTGATTTATCCAGCAACTCAAGGACGACGAACTCTCTCAGTTGCCAGAGACAAAATGGATTTGAAGAGGCACGTTTAACTACTTTGCTAATGTGGGTATCCCATTTTCGATTGTTTGGCAAACTGAGACCTAGAAGTTTGTGCGAACTCGTGAATTTTTGTTTCCTAGAAGTTTGTGCGAACTCGTTAATTTTTGTTTGATTTTTCATAGAGATCTACTAAAATTTCTTCACTTTGATCACGAGTTTGTTTTTTTTCGCCAATTTAGATACATTCATGATTTCATTTATTCATGTTATTATGAATATCATCATCTGCATATTTTAAAATGAAGTTTTTATTATTTAATTCATCTATATCCAAAGTAAACTCTAAGACAGAAAAGGAACCCCAAAAGGTTGCTAAGTGCGTCACTCAAATAGCAATTTGTGCTTGATTTGGAAATACGTGTTAGATAGATAATTATATATCAAGATGAGGAGTAATTTAGTTTTTTAGTAAGAATCCAATCTATAAGAGAGTCAAAGTCTTTGAAAAAATCAATGGCTTGGAGAATAGCTGCATCAAATTGAGCTTGATCCTTATTATTGGTGATAATTTCGGCATTATTAATTAATACAGTAATTGTAAATGTTGATTTTTAATACGCAACTTGGTTACAGTTATTCGTAGATATAATGCTGGAGGCGTTGAAGCAGTCCAAGGCAACCCTTTCCTTTCTCTCGCAGTTGGGTGAAGACTAAAATAATTAACATCAGAAATTCTGGAATGGGAATGATAAGAGTTAATTTTCAAATGTCTGGGAAATGTTGCTGAATGAGACAGGCATTAAGTATGTGAGTTATGTGATAGGATATCTAAGGACTGTCAAAATGAAATGAGATGCCAGCATCGCCATCAGCCCTATGAGTTTCAAGGTCTTGTACTTTTAAGCAATTTGTGGACATTATCACCTGGACTACAAATAGGCGAAGATATTTTGACACTACTAATTAAGAAAATAAATTTTGACACAACCCAAGTTATATAATATATATATATGTGTATATATAATATTCATATAATTTACTTTGCCTTATGTTTCTCATTTCTTTCAAGTACTGAACAACTGCAACATTTACTTCTAATTTTGCACCAACGAACACTTTATACTGAAGATGCTAATCTTTTATCACTCCTAGATATTTAAGCTTATTCTGCTGTTTAATGGGTTGATTTGTCTAATTTTAAAGTGATATTTTGAGGATTTCTATAATATTATTTGGTGCAAATAAAATGAATTGGGTCTTTTCTTTGGTTAGAGTTTAATATATTTGTTAAAAAGTTTGAATGTAAGTATAGATTTCTACTATATATAATAGAACACCATGATGTATGCTATTCAGATCTTGCTGTAGTAAATTAGTGGCTATTATGAGGCTATCATTTGTAGAGATAATGCATATTGTAGAATCTCGTAATTATTTACATGCTTTCAATATCACTAATGTGTATATTGAACATAATAGGTCCAAGCACCGTACCCTTGTGGAATTCCTTTCCCTGTTTCTATATATTTTGAATAGCATCCATTTAAAAAGACTCGCCGTTTCCTGTTGTATAAATACGTACTATTAATTCTCTTGCATTATGAAAACCAAATTTACATGTCTTATTTTCAATGATTTTAAATTCAAGTATTGCTAAATCTAGCAGTATTATTAGCCTATTATCGCATTAGATATATCTTGATTTATGTTAAATCTAATGTTTTCAGTAAGGTAAAGAAGGGCATCATTTGTCCCAATTCATACTCGAAATCAAGCCGCTGCCTTGAAATGATGATGTTTGTGTTTAAATATTTTAATATATAATTACTGAATAAATATTAATTCATATTAATAATAACAGTCAAAAGCAAATTATTGCAAAAATCTTTGGTACAAGACTATAAACTAAAAGTTATTTACAAAATAATAGTAACATATACTTTTATAATATAATTGTGTGGTCTATATTTGTTGGGGATGTGTGTGTCTGTGTGTGTACATTACCTAGGATCATACGAAATTTTCGAAGGAGTGTAGTGTATTATTGTCATTAAGTATGCATTGTCTATGAAAGGAATGTTCGCACTATTTTTCTAAATGTTTTGTAGTTATTTTCCATTTTAATTTCATGGTCTAAGTTATTCCAAATTTTAGTTGCTGTGTGGTGAAAACTATTTAATGTTTATCTAAGCATAAAAATTTTTGAGAACGTTCATTTAACTTAATATATTGTTTTAAAAATGAAAGGGAAGATGTACCAGATTTAAACTTAAATAATATTGATACCATATGCATTTGAATTTTGTAATAAGGAGCTAATATTTTATATTGAATTCGATAGACGGATGAACTTTCATGTTTTTGCGCAAAGTTAAGTGTTTTAAGAGTAATCAGCAAATATATAGGATTTCGATGATACTGCATAGCCAGAGATATTATTTATATAAACGAGGGAATTTGAACCACAAATGCTGCACAGTGTTCGGTAAATTACGAGTATTTGAAATTGATTTTTAGAACTCAAGGTCTTCATTTAAGGTAAGTTTGGATTTTGTTTAGGAGCTTAAGAGTATCGCTTTGTCAAGTTACATTGAATCTTTTGAAAACTTCGGGGAAATAGTATTCATTTTTAGTTTGCTCTGAGTCGATGTTATACGTTGATATTTCCATTTTCTTGTATAGAATTTATTTCGGGAATGAATGGTATGAGAAGAATGGTAGTACGGTATTTTATTTCATTGTGTATGAAAGCATCAAATCATGCCATCTTTGTGCAAATTCAATGAGTTAAAATTACTTTGAGACTTTTATGAAATATGTTCAACTATGCAATGAACGTCTGAGTGAATCACGTTAAGGTTTTCAATTATATCATTGAATATTATCAGATGCAAAATGTTGCCACTTTTATAAGCTGAAAAACTGATATACTGGCTGAGAAAGGGGGAATGAATATATCAATTATCTTCCTAATTATCATGTCCATGGAAGGGTGATTGAGGTCATCAACAATATAATCTGAGAGAGGGAGGTAGAGAGATCTTTTATATGGGTGTAAAACGCGCAAACACCGAGTTAAGCCTAGTCTACTGGAATGTTTTCAATATCTGTGATAGCTTCACCAAAATAATTTTTCAATCCTATAACTCAAAAAGTAATGAAATATTTAAAATCAGAACATACCACAAGATTGTCTCATCTTTTTTTTGACTAAAATTTCATGACTTAGCAATGACCCGTCCTACGGCGTGACAAACTGTGACTGTACGGGACTCATAAATTTGTCTTCAAAATATATTTCAGGATGTTGTTGTTTCCATGCACATTAGAGCGCTTTATTATGTCAGCACTAGGTATGGAAAAATTTGAAGATTTCTATAAAAATGGGATTTCTCATTGCATGAGCGGATGTAATTATACAATATGTGTCCATGAAAAATCGGTTTGTTACTTAAAAGTAACACTGGATGAAATTTATTTAAATAATTAATTATTTCTGTGAGGTTGTGTCCGAAGATAATATTAACTGGTGGGATGTAAATGCATATAAAGTTATAGATATAATCAGAGCCTTGAATAATAGTTGTACAGGCAACGCTTGCAGTAATAGCTGCAGGATAGATTTAACCCTCTTCTACATTATTACGTGATAAATATTCATAAAAATTATGCTCATTTAAGAGTTCTCAGCGCGTATAAACACAATATCTTTAAGATAATTATAAAAACTGACTTGATAGTCATTGTATAATGCAGGTACCAGGTGGCCAATTCAATTACGTTTTTCATTTTTCATTTGGAAAGATTAAATGAAAATTGAAATTGAAAAACGGAAATAACTATTTTTCATTTTCGCTTTTCAAATTTTATTTTACCAATTTTCATTTTTAAAATTTCAAAAGAAAATCAACAACAAAACGTAGTAAAAATGTCAACAGGTTCTAACTAATAAATTTATAATTGCGTAGCTGCGTAAAAATAGACGAAATCTCAAACGTGCTTGAAAAATTGGGTAATCGTAAACAGGATTTCATCCGGGCACTGCTGATGCATATATATAATTAAATACTTATGTACGACTCCTAATTGGTGTTAATGACTGCTCTTAAAGTTTATCAAGATAATTCATCAATATCTTTAAAATAAGTATATATATATATATATATATATATATATATATATATATATATATA